>CM021101.1:12782518-12872883 GCA_007115665.2 Sequoiadendron giganteum | reverse complement strand
CATCTTCTAGGGAATTATCTCCCTCTCTTGCATCCTCTTTTGAAAAACTACAAAGAATGCCACAAGGGAATCTTCCTATGATTTTGCATCTCCCAAACCTCTTAATAAGTCTCTGATTTGATGAGCAACAAGTCTCCCTTTTAACCATATCACACTCTTTGTACTGGGGAGTTCTTTCAAAAATTAAAATGCCAAACATACAATTAAAGTTCTATACTTGAAGGGATACCTGGTATCCTTTGCTTTATGTATATTTTCCATGAGTCTTTGCCTCAGTAATTCATATAGGTCATAATTTTCACCTTTCTCCACCATCTCATAAGTGGTGTTAATGGCAGTGGCAGATACAAAATTATCCCTGTTGGAGATTTATACAGGTCGTAACCTGTCATAATGGAGGTGTACTTCATATAAGGATTCCTTATGTATTTGATGGTCAAATCCCTCCTATCATACTTTGCTCTGGTTCACTCCATTACAATCTCATTCTTAAAAAAATTGAAACTGGAATGGGTTCGGTGGCACACAACCCTATAACTTCCCTAATCACCTCCTTTACGATCAATTCAGGAATATCCATCCATAAAAATTTATCATGGATGCGCCTCAAAGAAATCCTTACCTAAGCATAGTCAAGGCAAAAGTTAGGAAACCCTTGCCAAACGTTGAGCCCCTTTGCAACTAGATTTTGATATTCTGACTTCAATGCAAAGTTGTCACCAATAAGTTACTTTATCCACACATCTCCCATTTTGGAATGGTAATATTCTTCAAGCTTTCCATGGATATATATTCTTATGTCCTTTGTGTGTAGGACTCCATAAGGAACTTGTGAGAAAGCACCTTTTGGATCGACCTCGGTGGATTTGTCGAGATGCTTCTTAAATTTAGGTTGTGGTCACTTAGACACATCCACAACCCTTGGTGTAGCCATTTCAATAGTTTCTAACTTGATTTCAAAGAAATTTATGAAAAAAATAGGGTAAAAAAGTGTGTAAATACCTTTCACTTTGATTTTCCATCTAAGGTTTTGCTTGTATTCCAACTCAATCACTCTAATTCGCTTGTTCACATCTCTGCTCTTTCTTAAATGCTCTCCTTTGCTTGAACACTTGAATGCAAATGAAATTTTATTAAGTGAGATTAATTATAAACCTTCCACCTTGACCTAATTTACATTGAATACTGAATATCTGGTAAAAACCCTAACTATCTACATAATCAATTTCAAATGCTTCACAATCTTTCACATTTTAATATTTTCTACCAGAATTTTCTCCAATAAATTAAATATATTGTCCTACACCACATTTTCTCATTCTAAAGCATTAACACCATTTTTTTTGGCAAGGTATGAAATATTTTCATTAAATCTCCCCCTGAGTTAAAGCTCTCAACTTAGTTTTCGAAGGAATCATCTGCACCAAATGTTGGTATAGATTCATCCTTAACCTTAGTCTCTTCCTTATTTCTCCAAATCTTGTTGATAGGGAGGGTTGGAGGAATCACTCCATGATTCCTACTCTAGGTCTTACTTGGAAGACCCCTATGGTGTCTCACTTCACCACCTGAACCTATAAGACCTACCTCTTAACTAGGCTCCTTGTTTCTCCTTGCCAACCTAGCTACTAATACATATTCTTCCAACCAAGTCAACCTTGGTGCTTCCTTTGCAATCCTTCCTTAGCCCTTAATCCACCCTAAAGGCTAACCTATTCCCAATAGTAGATTTTATCTTTGCAGGGGTGTGGAGATGTTTCAAAAAGTTACACACCATCACATGATGGTTCTTGAGGGTCCATCTACCTTCATTTGCCCATCGCTTCCACCAAACCCTCATTTAGGGTTAAAATGGATACTAGCCCTAGGAGCCCCAATTAGCCCTACTTCTCCGAGAGAACACACTAATACTCCAATATCTTCCAAAGAACTCAAAATATTTCTTTGGGGTTCTTGGTCCTCATGCCTACCATTTGAATATTTTGATGGTCTTAACCCTCAACTGTCCGTACACAGGTTGGACCTTCAATTTAGCAAATTTGGCCTTTTTGGGCCCTTTCCTTGACCACACAGCAGACTGTCATGAGTTTCCCTCACCAAATTGTTTGATGAAGCTTCCTCCTTCTTGCTAAATCTTTGCAAGGCATCTGGTTGCCCTCTCCACACCGTGACTTGACAGGGACTGACCACCCCTACAAATCAAGTGCCAAGCACTCTTTGTCTTTCCTAGCCGGATACTATCAGGCTCGCCTAGGAGAAGACTTCCAAAGTGTTTCCTGAACTGTTAGTGACTCATACACCTACCATATTTACAATCATGGAGTCTAGTCACAATTCCCAAGAGGCCGTACACTATGTACAGAGGGAATGTGATCTAAAGCTCCATTTTCAACTACCAAACTATCAGATCAACAACTAAGAAAGAAACAACTACCTACAAATAGAAACTCAAACCGAATTAAGAATCAAAGCTACTACCACAAAATTCTTAGTTAACACTCACATTACACCCTACACCACCTACAAAATCAGATTCAAACCATTAAAGCTCTCTTTGAACCAAAACCATAAATTCACATTGAGAACACATTGTTTTTACTTTGAATTCAAAAATTTCAAATCAATGTAAAAGCTCCCAACCTCAATTCCATGCCGAGGTCACCCTTATATAGGGTCATTAAAGTAGTTAAGCTCGACCTTAACCCTTCCTTGGCTGCTTGTGGCTTCCTTTAGCCTTATTTCAAAATTAGGGAACTAACAACTAAACAAGGTCTAAGAAGGTCTCAAGCCTTTCTTGTAACCTAAACCTCAACCTATCAAATGGTCAACATGACCTTTCCCAACACAATACATGAGCACAAATGCCACTAAGGCACAAACATAAAGAAATAGGAAGAGATTGCTAAGTTTGGTCTAAACAAATTGCCAAGTCATGACCTTCTAAACAACTTTCCTAAGGAGAACTATGGGGTGCTCCTGCACCACTTTTCCATCTCCTTCTTTGTCTCTACTGGATCAATATTTTGTACTAGATCATTCTTCTTTACCAGATTATCCTTCTTCATATTTTCGCTTCTACAAAACTTATAAATATGTCTAGGCCTACTATAATTATAGCATATAACATTCTTTTGACCAATATTACTTCCATTCATTCTAGATCTACGTTGATTAGATTTATGCCCAAATCCATAACATGTATAACAATAGCCATTGAAATATTGAGCCATTATACCATTGTTATAGTCATTCATCATTTGATTTCTACATTCACTAGCTCTATAACTGAATCTCTTGCATGTAAAACACTGACCGGGAAAAGATGAAACATTCTGATTCATTCTACTTCTACATTCCATAGCCTTATGTCCAAATTTATTGCAAGAATAAAAAAAACCCATTAAAATATGGGTACCTTTGTATATTTAGTTGTCTGACCGGTGGTCTTCTAGCTCCATTCCTTTGATTTCAGATCTAGTTGCCATTATTCTTCTTGTCTTCAATCTTCTTTCCAAGTTGGCTTGTTGTCTTTGAGATATCTACTATCTTAAACCCTAATCCTTCTTTATCTTTTGATCCTTTCTGATTTTCAATCATTTCATCAAGCTTTGTAGAACTCATCTTGAATTTGTCTTCATGACTTCATGATTTTTACATATCTAATCTCAAATTCACCACTTCTTCAAGCTTTGTGCATTCTTCATATTTGCTTTTCACCATTGCATTCAAGCATTCTCGAACTCTTTTTCTTTCCTTAACTTGCACCTTTAGTCCAGTGATTGTTTCATTTGCTTGCTTCAATTGTTCATTGACCTCCTTATTCCTTTCTCTGAATTTCTTGATTTTTTCTCTCAATTTTCGATGCATTCATCTATTTTTTTGAAATTTTCTTTCATACCTCTATTTTCACATTCAATTATTTCCAGATCTTCAAGAGAAACTTTGAGTTCTCCATTTATGTCAAATAGGAAATCTTCTTTTATAGATCCAACAATAGGAATCTCTTCTAGAGGAGTGGGTAATCTTCTAGTGGCCATGTGTTCAACCTCCAAGGTCTTCCCCAAGAGGTTAAGCTCCTTCCAAGGAACAAGGTTCTAATACCAATTGTTGAACACTCAAAATACTAAGAGGGTGTGAATCAATATTATTTTAAACCACTTAATCATTTAAACATCCAATACTCATAGCATATTCAATTTGTAGTAATGAAGGAAATCATGAAAACATTCAACATCACATAACACATGAACACTAAGATTTTTACATGGAAAACCCAAAATGGGAAAAAACACGATGATGATTAGCTCACAATATATTATAACAGATTATAGTATATTATAGAAGTGCTCACTGTAGGTGGGATCACTACCCATTGAGAAATAAAAGAGATAGAAGAGAGTGTGGCTCACAACCAAGTTTGAATTGTTACAATTTCATCTAACTCATGCATGAAATACAATTCCAATGAAGCTCAAAATATAGACTCAAAAATCTTCATACTGATCTAAATCAACACTTTGCTTTGCTTTTCATTCACACTAAATTCACACATTCACATCCACGAATTCACATCACATGTTCTCTTCCCAAAATACTGAAAAATATCTAACTTATATACCCGCTTCACCTCTAACATCAATTAGGCTGACCTAATTAGATGTATTATACAAAATATAGCGTGTTAGCTCAAGGTCTATCCACACACACTTCATGACAAGATTCAAACCTCTTAAAAATTTGAAATAGGTCGGCATGGACCTAAAATAGCACCTACATAATGGATCAAAACATACTTAACCTTCGTAATGCACCCAACACATTAGGTCAGAACCTATAGTGACCTAATTATAGAAATTGTAAATTGTACACCCATATTTGGACACGTGGACCTCCAAAATTCATGCCAACTAGAATATGCACTCATGTAACATATGTCAACAACTTCACAACTCCATAGAGACAAAATCCAATCCACGGAGAATTGGAGGCTCACCAACACACGCAATGAACAAAAAAACACCTGTAACTGCCAAGCCAAACTTCTATTACACATAACTCCAAAACTAGAAACCGAAAAAAGCTGAAATTATGGAATTATTTTCTTCTACCAACCAAAAAAATTATACTAGAATCCCAAATAAAAATCTTCAATAGCAGACCAATGTGGACCCAAGTATTGGATCCCTTGTACACAAAATTACTTGAATTGACACTTAGTTAATTTCTTCAATGATTGCCTTCATCAGATCAAACCTTCTTAAAAAAAATTCTTTCATAATCATCTTCAAACATATTCAAGACATCCAAACTAATTTGTACCATAGTATTTGTATCGAGATACAATTTTGACATCAATGACAACACTGCAATACATATTTGTATACGTTGTGCCAATTCCACATGCTTGCATTGCCATAAAATCTCATCAATGACATCTCCTTATTCTTTCAACAGATGTTTTCCCTCAATAGTTTCATCTAGATATGAAATGAAGGACTCTACAAACAAACAAGATATGTCTGGTAGAAATTGGTTCCAATGAACTAAATCCATAAGACATAAATGATTCTACTGCAATGAATCACTGAAGGCCCTCAAAGACGCATCTATGGAATCTGAATTTACAATAGGTGATGGTGATGGGGTATTAATGAATTGATCATACACACAATATGAGGCAACATAAGTCTCAATATCATCCACAATAGCTTGGTTCTCCAAGGAAACATCACTTTCAGATGAAGATTCAATGTCTCTGTACAACTATTGGATGATGGTCCAAGTAGTGACAGGGAACTTGAAGTGTACTCTATGTGATGTAGAGTATCCTTAGAAATAGTAAGACATGTTAGTCCATATACCATGTAATTATTGTTAATCCATGCATTATTTTGATCAATGTCACTTGGCTTAGGAACGAGTCCAAGTAGATAGGGTAGTAGATCTTGCTCAAGGCAATGATTCTTTACCCCTTATTTCCAAGACAACTAGTTAGTTGAATTTAGCATGACAATAGAATGATGAAAATGAATTTTAAGAGGCATGATTAACCCCCCCCTAGATGTAACTTTATCTCAATTCATGATTACAAAGTGCATGTATAATTCGCACCAAGAATGAGTAGAAATGATGCCAAATAAGAAGACCAATACACTCCCACCCTTTACAATAGTATCAAATATGACCCCCCCAAAATATTGCAAGGTTGGAAATTTATAGTTTAGTGCTCACCACCTTTCCAATGCCTATTTGTTTCCAAAAATTGAAGCATCGAGGAAAAAGTTATGACCTATTGAAGAAATTAGCAAAAAATGGCTTCAACTTGAAATATCTAGTACAAGATGGAAAAATTTATTTTCAATGCCTCTATGGATGAAAGTGCTTGTCTCTAACTTTTTGATAATATCTCATTTGCCAAAAATGGACACTGTGGCGAAAAGTAGTGATTTTTTTTAAATGGTTGAATTTAGCCTATAGTGACAACCCTCCTAACAAAATAAAAATTTGCCAAAAATAAAATTCGTCTAAAATAGAGAAATTTTATATGAGAATAGGGGTATTTTGGCCTTTTGAGTGCAATGGTAAGGTCTTTTTGGGCCAAAAATGCTCCAATAAAAAGTTGTTCACCAAATTTGAGCTTTAAACCCTTGTTTGCAACCAAAGAGAATTGACCACCCAAAACCAATCTTGACTTTCTTGAGCCTCCTAGATGCGTTGAAATGGCCAAATATGCCACTAGTATAACTAAAAATATTGCAATCACCTAGATCTCACAAAATACATATGCAATACAAAGAGGTAATTAAATCTTCACAAACCCTTTATGATTCTCCAGATCATTCAAAATGTAAGAGAAAAGCATATGATAATTTACAAGATTTTTACATGAAAATATCAATCTCTCAATTAGTAATCTATGAACTTAGATTTCTCAAAACAAAAGCTTTGATACCATGTTAGAACTTTGAAATAGATTGAATAACCCAAGGAACTTTTTAAGAGAAAATCAAAGTTAGATAAATTAGAAAAGCATAAAGAATGCAAACCGGAACTTTGAGATATTATGCAATGTCAATATGAAAAATTGTATTAGAGCTTCCAATATTGATGCAAAATACAAGCTAGGTAGTGAGTTTATATAGAACTTAGGAGAGGATGAAGGTGGAAAAACAAATCAACCAATGATAATTGACCACCAAAACCACCAACATTAAATAAAGTGATGAAAAAGTAACACTCCACCCTTAAAATGTGGAGGAAAACTCATCACTTTATCTCCTAATTATTAAATAAATAACTCACTTTATTATTCTAAGCAAGCTTAATAAAAGTGTAGGAAAATCCTATAACTAAGGGAATTAAAAATTTCACTAGGAATATTAAATATCCCACTAGGAAATTTAAATATCCCACTAAGAAAATTAAATATTCCACTGGGAAATAAAAACCTACACTAACACTTGCTTGAGATCGAAAATAAAAATGAAGCTTTAATGATAGTGGTTAAGCTTAATAGAACTAGAGTCAATCATACTCTCATAGATAATGGATCAGGTCTTATTGTTTGTAACATTGATCTTCTAGGTAATATTCGTGTGGACAAGAATCTTATAGAACCTAATGATATTTCAATTCGTGGTTTTGATAATGTTAACAAAAAACCATTAGGAGTGATCACATTATCCATCAAGGTAGGACACATGACTTTATTAATGCCTATTTATGTTATGCCAAGACCTCTTGCATATAATTTGCTTCTAGGTAGATCGTCGATTCATGCCATGAAGGGAGTCTCATCTACTCTTCATCATGAGATGAAGTATGAATATAATAACAAGATATACATGATTAAAGCATATGAAGAGAATTATATATTACAAGTCAAAGTCGAACATAATAATTCCAACTCTCTCAACACTTTGATTCCAATTTCAAAAGTAGAACCCAAACATATCGAACTCAAAGAAGAATGTGTTTTACCCATGATGAAATATTTGGATGATGATTGGGGGCTGTTAGATTTTCCACCTTGTTTCAAAGTAGAGCCTAAAATATTACCATCAAAGTCCAAAAGAACCTACACAAATTGATGATAATCTTTATTGTATTTCATCTATAACAAAATTCTTAGATGATGATTGGGGTTCATTAGATTTTACACCCTCCTCTATGGGAGAGTACAAAATCTCACAACCTAAACCTAAAGAGTCTTGTGTTTCATTTGCTCAACCTGGTTCTACATAAATAAATTCAAAAACATCATCCCATGATGGTGATGGGGGTTCTTCAACTCTTGTCCCTCACGAGTGGAATATGCCTAACTTTAAAAAACTTTAAGCGGATTTGCATGCTCGAGACAAAGTCAATTCTTCTTTGAACCATGTAGATATTATTTCTTCATCTAAGTTGGAAGAATGTTATGGCCTTGGATATAAAATTCTTTTTAAAAATGGATATAATGTAAACATGGAACAAAATGATAGGGATCAAGTGAAGCCTATATCATACTTTTCTAAATAGGGTCTAGGTTTCCAACCTTCATCCCCATCTTTATCTAATGCTTTATTATCTACTATATGTATGACAACTTGTGGTAAGAAAACAAGATTTTCTTCACATGGGAAAGAAATGTCTTCTACTATTGAACAAGAGAATATTTTGTCAAGGCTTCTCAATGCTCACTTAATATCTCTCCCTCTGAGAACATGAAATAAACTTTATAAAAAAACTCATTTTTTGCATATCATCGAGTGCATGGTCATTCTACCAATGAATGTTATGTCAGATTGAGTAATAAGATACAATAACTTAATAATTGTGGTGCTCTTCCATGTGTTGATATTTATTTTATGGTGTTGCTCCTCAATGTGTGGAATTTGTAGCTTTATATGTTTTCTCATTGCCATTCATGATGGCAAAATTTTAGGTGCAACCATATTTTTCATGGCAAAAAAATGATAGACTCTTGTTTGGTTGTTCTTAAATCTAAACTTAGGAGGAAAGGATAACTAGTTTTGAAGGTGTGCATTCTTTTTCTCCTTAAAATACCAACATAACAAGTATGTTGACATTTTAAAGGGTGCATATAGTCCCCCGCTCATTGTTTCCATAAGAAGTGGTCCCTTTTTAGTGATGATAACATACATCTCCTAGGAAGTGTGACCTTATTCATCGAAAGTGTGGCCTTCTCGATCTATGTTAGTGTCTCCTTTGTAGTGATATTAGGATTGATATCCCCTAATGGTGTGACTTCTCTTGGAATACGATGTTCCCCTTGGTGGTAATGATATGACTAGTATCCCAAGCTAAGGAGTGATTTTTTATTCCATGACTTGTCCTCTCTTGGTGGTGATGCCATGTGTGATATTCCCTAAGGTGTGACCCTTCATGTATCAAGCAATTCCCCTTTGGTATTTTGTAAAGCACCTTTTGTGGTGGTGTTATTTATAACACCCCTTGAGGTTTTGGTCTTGTCATGTTCATCTTCTTATATGCTTATGCTCCTTTTGAGGCAAGTTTTTTCATCATCTTCTTAGACTTTTATACGCCTTCTTAGGCAAGTTTTTCATCATCTTCTTAGATGTTTATGCACCTTCTTAGGTGAGTTTTCCATTCTTCCTCTCGGACGTTAAAATTTATGCACTTCCTAAAATTAGACTTTGTGGGTCATGAGTGATTTTACATCCTTATGAGAGCATCATTTTGTTTAGATAACACATAATTTGATGGATGACGTTTGGTATTTGAGAAAAAATTAAGACTGAGGTCTCTTTTCCTTATTGACTCGAATCCTTTTAGTACAAACCTTGCACGTTTGTTCTCGTATATTTTTTCTTGTGTTCTTATCATGTTCGTATTATGTTGTGCATTGTGTAGTGTATTATTTTGTGTTTTTGTCATGTATGTTTTGTGTTGTCTTGTTGCATTACATACATGTGTGTTCCGTTGTCTTTATGTTGTATTTCCATAAGATATTGAATCTTGAGGGCTTGCACATTCCCCTAGATTCATTATCATCCTATATCTTCAACATTTAGATAATCGAACCCCTTTTGACATATTTTCTACTTTAGTGTGAGTCTAAACGTAAGTTCATACTCTCACTATTTAAAGTGGGGGCTAAATATAGCGTCATAAATTTCACACTATGTTTTTCCCCCCTAAGTGCATGGACCTAATTGAAAACCTAATTTCCAAAATTATACATTTTGTGGCCCATTTTAACATTTACTGTCAAATTGCAAGCAAAAAACCTAAGCATTCATTCAATATTTTCCCCCTAGCTTTTCAGATCCTAAAAAGGTGGGTTTGGATAAGGGTGCCCTTGGTGCCCTTGACCTCTTAATTTGGTCCCAAATTTACATATGTCAGAGTTGGCATTTCATTTAATACTTTTCTCCCGACACTTTATACTTTATAAAATACGGCTACAACTAAGTCACCCCAGTCGCTCTATTTTTCCTCCAAAATTGAATATGTCAGTGTCAACATTTTATTATTTGAATTTCAAATGCCCAAAGTTGGCTATCAAGATTTAATTTTCAAGAAATTAGAATAATTGCATATAAATACCTAGTTATTGCATCATTTGAAAACTAACTAGAAATTATGAGAGAAATTATGATCAAGCAAATATCAAGCAAGTCAAGAGTAGCATTTCAAATATTTATTGGAGTAATTCAAGATCCAAGCATAATGTCAAAGTGTGTGTGAGTTTGTCCATGTTTATGTTATCATATTGTTTGTGAAGACTAACCCTTGTAGGTCTCCAAACAATTCAAGCAAGCAAGATCCAAGCCTTGAAAAGATTTGTATGACTTCAATCCTTCAAGGAAGCCATTGATGAGTGGTAAGTTGTAGAGTATTGTCAATTCATCATTTATTTTACCATTTATCCTTATCCATCAAATGGATAGGCCTTTTATCATTGACATTTCCATTGTGGAAGTGGAAACACTAACATGGGGTTTGACTAAGGCAAACCCCTAAATGATACAACCCTTCCTCTCTCTTTGAATGTGCAGGTTTTAGATCTGAAGAAGATTGAGAGAAGTTTGAAGGTCAATTATCCATTATTGCATTCAAATCCTACACCTTGACAACATACAAAAACTTAGTTATCTCAAAAACCATTGAAGATCTAACAATGCGACAACTGGGGAAAGAAAGATCTATTTTAGCTCCAAAGGACTATGAAAATAGATCTAAATTTTGTCAACAAGGACAGTGGCACCTTGGGTGACTTAGTCCTCCAAAATTAGGCTCAAATTCAAACCATAAGTGCACAAAACTCTGCTCAATCTATTTTTGAAGTCTAAATTTATCTGACTTTTTGGATCTACTATTTTTGCATCATAATAGTAATTTGCATTATTAGCTTAGTCATTCCATTGTATTTCATCACCAAATCCATTCCAAGTTTGGTCAAGGGCAAGTTAACCGACCTTTCAAATTGTAAGTCAATCTTTGTTCGAATGCATCAAATCCCCACTACCTCAAATTTTAAATGAAATGTTAAAAAAAGTTATCCAAACCCTAAAGTGAAATCTCTAGGATTTCATTTTTTCTATATTCATATATATATATATATACATATATGTATATATAAATAATAGATATGTATATATACATTTATATATAATATATATACATACATACATATACATACATACATACATACATACACACATATACATATGTAATTTATACATACATATATACATACTACATACATACAATATATACATATATACTTTTAATAAAATTTCATATCAATTAAAAAATTTCAAATAACAAAAAAAATTTTAAAATATTTTTGTAGCCACTGAAAATTTGTAGCCCCAAATAACCAACAAAATAGATGTATTATAATTTAAGTCAAAATATCATATTTTAATAATTTAAGTGTTAAAATGGATAAGATCCCCTATGCTACAAAAATAGGAAATGCAATCCCCTTTGTGGGATCACTATAGTATCAAAAAATTTGCTTGAGATTTTAATAATGTGGGAGCATATAATGGTCAATGATCATTATCACTGAAAATTATGTTTTTAATTTAATTCTAATGTTTTAGAGATTGAATAATGAATAAATACAAAATTAGCAGTTTGTTGAAAAGTGGTAGTAGAAGTTTTAGTCAATATTAGATAGGTGAATGTAGTTTTAGTTTGATAGTTAAGTTGTTTAATTAGAGTTAGATTTGTAGAAGTTTGTCAATCTTCTTAGAGGTTATATATGCAATGTTTATTAGTTCAATAAAAATATAGAAGTATTGTTTGTAAATATTGCATTGAATTTTTATGTATTTCTTAATTTTTTAATCATGATATCAAAGTGGGGTTAGTTGTCACTCCCTCACAAAAGTGCCTTATTAGATGTAGTCCTCCATAACATAGATAGGAGTAAGTTTAGATTAGAGTGTATCAAAAATATTAAAGATTCATTTATAAAGTTTTTGTGAGCTTGAAGCTTTTGAATTCTTTAACTTTTATAGTCTTAGCTATTATTAGTTTTGGTTGAAAATAAAATAGTTTCTTTATTTATTCGAAACTATATTTTAAAGTTGTTTTCATGACAATATGAATATAAATAGACCTTAAGCTAACCCTTTTTTTGATATGTATTTTTATAGTTTCTTTTATATTCTTAGTTGTTATTAGTTTTAGTTGAAGATAAAATAATTTCTTTATTCATTTGAAATCATATTTCTAAGTTGTTTTTATTAAAATATAAATATAAATAGGTCTCAAGCTAGCTTTTTTTGGGGATATGTTACTATTGAGTATATTGCAAAGGTTTAAATGTGTGGTCATAAAAAACTCTTATTTGTAATTTTGTAGGATGCTCTCCTTGTTTAATGCATTGAAACAATGAACATATTGTATTAGATGGTTTGAAGCTTTTTCAATTTTAACGATGCCCATCTTTTATTTGTAGTTAGAAAATTTCTTGAATGATATTTTAGGGTATCTATTATCCATTTTGTTCATAGAGCATGGTCAATATATAGTTGTATGTCTTGAAGCTTCTTACTAGTGATGTTTTGAAGGCTTGTCTATTGCTTTTTGTCATTGTTTTTAGTTATTTGCAAGAGACTTTAATATTTTGATTATAGACAATATCTATTATCATAAAGAGGATGAATCTTCAAGGTTAGAGGGAGAACTTGAGGTTTAGCTTATAGATTGTTGTTTAATAATTCTCTACATTTAGACGTTGGGAGCTTGGAAAGGTACAATTCAGGAACTAAAAAATTCAACAAAGTCAAAACTTGTTAATTATACTTTTAGGAGGGTGAATAGACAATTTGATGCTTGCAAGATTTTAGAATGACAAAGGAGGAAAAGTAAGAGAGAGAAGATGCTTACAATTAAATTTTTATTCTATTTTTTTTCTTTATCAATTAAATTTGTAGAGAATTCATTTCTTCATTAAGAAGAAATATTAAAATTAATAAATAAATGAATAAACATACAATTGAGAGTTTGTTAGAAAGAAAAATTTAAATCTATATTAAAAAAATAAATTCTAGTGTCACACTTAAATAACTTAACTAAACCAAATTTATAAGATCATTATTCCTCTTAAAAATTCTATATAATTTTTTTAATTATAAAATAAAATATAAAAATATTGTGTGTAAATCTAATATTAAATCTTAATTTCACAGTTTTTTAATCTCATTTGCCTCACACTTTCAATTATAATAACATTGCCATTTATTTATATCACAAATTTGTGAATGGGCATTACTTTTTGTGCAAGGCATATATATGGTTAATGCTAACCATGACATCCAAGATGTAATTCTGAAATATTATTAGGATTTTAGAGCTGCCAAGGAACTAATTTCTGTACTTTATGGAGCAGATGAATTGCTCAACATTTCATCAGCACTGTGGCAAATCATGAGGAGGTGGTTCAAGGCTTTCCAATGGTCCAAACCCATTTTCCACTAGCAAAGCTGTTGCCAAACCCCAAGATGTATGAACTTCTAGATGACAGTGCATGAACCAAACACCTGAAATGTTACAGAGAAAGATAAATTAAAGCTCGGCAAGTAGTCATAAATTTAACAAAGAAAATAATGTGAACCTTTTTTTATTCCAGCCTTTTTCATCTTAATGGTAGATCAGAATAGAAAAATCAGGGGAAAAAATGTTATGGAATGTGCTTGGTTTATGTTTACCAGGATTGTCAGCTTTGAATCTGATGACAGCCCACCCTCCTGCAGGAACAGCTATTGTGTTACGCTCTGGAGGATCCACCAGATTAAATTTGGCTGAGTCCTCTATGGAATCATAGTTTCCAATCCCCCACCCAACAATGTAAAAGTTGTACCCATGAAGATGAATCGGGTGGTTCTCTGTGCCAATAATGTTGGTGTTCTGCAGTACTATTTGTACACTGGAGTTAAAAGGAAGAATACTGATTTTTGTTCCCTGTTGTGCCTGCCAAAAACTCATTGGCAATCCCTGGCCTGTGTAATCAAACTCCAAAGCTGGTTTATCTGGAAAATCAGGAGTATATACTCCATTGTTCCCATAGTAATAGGCCTCAAGAAGAGCAGTCTGTGGCCTCACAAAAGAGATGTTATTGAATGTAGCTTTGAGCCTTTGCCCTTGGAAGCCATTGCATGGCTTTTCAGGTGGGCAGTGCTTCAGAGCCAGCCCCACAGTGAGGAAGAGATCTCTGTCTACATCTAGTGGAACTTTGGCATTCTCTAAGCTTCTGAGATTTGCAGAGAAGTCATTTGCAGTCTGAGAGTCATTGAAAGCAGGAAGGTATGGCATAATAGGTTCATCTGTATATGTTAGTGGACTGTTCTGGTATTCCAATATGGCTGTGGCTGTGGTGTTATCGAAGGGCACTCCTGCTGCTGAGAAGTATGCCTGAGTTGCCATGTAATATATACCCCATGGCTGGTCTGCTGTCAATAACACATCAGTTGTCTGTCCAGGGGCTAACATGAGGATGTCTGTTTTGTATGGCTTAGTATATGTAGCATCAATTGCCACAACTGTAAGAATGTGGTTGGCTACAGAGAAGAAGAGTTCATTATTCAATGCAGCATTGGATATCCTAAGGAGATAAGTTTTGCCTGCAGTTACTGGCAATCTAAATATGGAATCTGCAACCATGCAAACACTAATATAAAATGTAGATCCATTATTGCATGAATTGTATCAAATACATTAAGTGCAGATTGAAGAGGCTGTACCTTCTTGGGAGCAGTTGTACAAAGCTCCCGGGAGCCCATTAATTGTGAAGGCATCTGAGATATCTGGTGCTCTTCCTGTAATATTTGCTTCAGCAACTAACTGCTCTACATCTGCATTCCACCATTCTCCTAAAACAAAAAACAAAAAAATAATCAACATGTTTGATTGCATACCATTTCCTCATATTTTGGGGTCTCAATATACAAGATCAGAGCAATTATGGACAGAATCCAACCTAAAATTATAGGAACCTCAGCGTCTGGATGAGGAAAAGGATAAGGAAGGTCTCCTCTTGGGTAAATAATAATAGCACCATGCAAAGTTGCTCTCAACCATGAAATATGAGCATGCCACCACAAGGTTCCCTCTTGCCCTGTGATGGTAAACCTGTAAGTATATGTTTTCCCAGGCTGAATAGGGCACTGTGTTATATAAGCTGGTCCATCACTCCACCCTGTTCGTAGTTGTCTCAATCCATGCCTGCAACATTTATCATAGTTGTTATGATTTAGTACAAATTCACTGATCGAACCACAAAAACCAAGAAAAACAGATCAAGTTTACCAGTGAATTGTAACGTTGTGTTCAACATGGTTGGTTACTTTGATAAACAATGTGTCTCCTTCCCTCGCACGGATCGTAGGCCCCGGGTAGTGCCCATTTACAGTAACAATCTCTTTTGAGACACATAGACGGGCAACTGATTTGGAAACGACCTGCAACACCAAACAAAATCAGAGTTTTTATCAATGGATAAAGTGAAGAAATCTCATTTATCCCCCATAAAACCAAGAACCCAAGAATGGTAGATGAGATTAGAGATGACCAACATTGAATTTATAATGTCTAGTAATTGCTTCACTGTTGGCACTGAAACCCAATCTCAGAACACCGATCAGAATAACAAGCATCTTAAGGATTTCAGCTGAAGCTGTTCTTGCCATGGATTCTTGTGTTTTCGCTTGAATCATAAGCTTTACTAAAGTCCAATATTAAATGGCATTTACCAGACGAAAAACATTTCTTCGGTTTCAGTTGTGAGTACATACAAGAATGTTGAGAAAGCTATCTTCCATATAATGTAGATTGCCGGAATGGAGAATGACGTGTGTGCTTCCTTAGTGTTGGATTAGGAAAGAGCAGGTGATAAACAGGTGGAGAAATTTGCAAAAGGAAGCAGTTCTCGACAGTGTGGTAATGGTAATGACACAGGTGGGTCAAAAGGAGGCAGGGTGCTGCTCCACTAAGTTCACTAAGGCTGAATTTTGTTCTACTTTTCCCCCCCGCGCGGGTCCGTCAATCATGCGTACTGTCTGTGTGCGCTCGTTGTAAGAGATCGTTAAGTTTGTTGTTGACATTTGGGAATTTCTAAAAATATGGACCTCCATATACCTACTCTTTCGAAGCTTACCGAAGTCTCTCACAGAGGAAACAAATATAAATTGAAATGAATGCCTTGTTAGTTTGAAAATGGTGTATGATGTAGTATGTTACTAGGTTAGAAACGATCAATCTTTGGTGTTGGATTGTCGACTTCGTGTCTACTGCAACTTCGACTGTGTTAAAGGGAGACTTTATTATGGTGGAACTGTTATGTATTAGATAGTGGGTAAAAGAGAAGTTTGGTATTATATGTGTAATAGTGGAGCTTTTTTATTTCAATTTTAATTGTCATTATTAATGAACTATTTAGTATATATGAAGTAATTTTCATTTTAGATTTGAAAGGGTTCTTAAATGGTTTGATATTTACTTTTTATTAATGTTTGTTCTTGTCAATTGAGTCTTTAATGGAAATTGCACTTTTTATTGCTTTCTAACAAGATTGTGCATTGAATGATAATTTGATAAGTTCAAAACCAAGAAAATATAATTCTTTCTAACACTTTTTTATTTACTCATTAGCCAATCCTAAACCACATCCAAAGTGTTTGGAATTTGAAGCAATGTCCCTATCATTAGACTAGATGGATTGAATGGTGGAATAATGTGTTTAAATGTACATCCTATTTTCTTCACATTTATCAACTATAGCATCGTAAATTGTACTCCTTTTTAGGTGATAGTACAATTTCACGCTTAGTTTGGACCTACTTTAGCGACCCTTGCATTAATGCATTTCAAACATCTTTTAACTAGGCCCTAATTTCTAAAATTATGCATTTTATGGTCCAATTTTAACATTTTTCGATAATTTGCAAGCATAAAATAAATGCTCTCATTTAATGTTTTGTCTTCGACTTTCAAATTTTTCAAAAATAGTGTTGGGACACTAGCGCCTAGGACACATATGTCTCCCTATTTTGGATTCAAATTCAAATATGTCGGTGTCGGCATTTCATAATTTAAAATTCAAATATCTGAAGTCAGCCATCGAGATCTAATTTTTGGGATATTGGAGAAACGGGCCTATAAATACCTAGTATTTTCACCATTTGAAACTAGAAAGAAAGAAAAAAGAATGAAAGAAGAAAGCAACAAGAAGAAGTAAGAGATCATTATATTCTATCAAGTACATCCATATTTGCATGTCTTCAAGCTTATTTGTAGATTTATTCAAGCCTTATGCCATAATTGAAGGTTGATGCCAATAGAGGAATATGATGGATTCTAGGTTTGGGAGATGCATTTGGCCATTCCCTTCAACCTAATGACTTGTTTCCTAGTGTTCTCATCTTCAAGCTTCATCTTATTTGTAGCCTCAAGCAAGGTATAATTGTGTTTTAGATTTGCTAAGAGTGTCTTAACTTCTCTCTTAGTTAGATATTTTAATTTTCATATAGAATTCCTTCTCTAATACACTTGAGTAGGGTTTCTTTGCATTTTATCTCATAACAACCTTAGATACACTTAAGGTTAGGGCACACACACTATTTTTATTAGATATTTGGCTATTATGGAGGTAGAAATACCAAGACATGGGCTTGATTGAGGCAAGCTCCTATATAGCCACCATCCACCATCTCCAAGTTATAGATTTTTATTGTAGGTCTAGATCTGAAAATAAAATTTTACAGAGCGGAGATTAGAGAGTAGACAGAAGCTCCAATCTTAGATTTTTAGATTCAAAAAAAGCCTACCAGGACAATGGTGTTGGAGATTGTTGCACTATGTTGTCATTGATGTCGAACTCTAGTGTGGTCATGTTGGGAACATAGTTGTGGTGTTGAGCAGGTGTTGTTGATGTAGTTGGTTCACTTGGTTTCCAAGTGCTTTTGAGAAAATTTGAATAGAAAGTGTACAAGGTGACATCTAGTTGTGTTCTACATTATGCTTCACATTTATTCATGGTTGAAGATGTGCTTGTCTGGTTTGGATGAGATGATTAGAGGCATTCAAAGGTGTTATATCCAAAGTTTTAGATTTTGGATCGTGCGATAGTGGAAGATGTGTTTGACAGTGTGTTGCTTGTGAAGAAGGTTGTTTGGGAGAAATGGAATCGTTTCACATTTTTCCATATTGAGGTTTCTTGTCTTGCGAATTTGGGAACATGCTTATATTGCTTGCATCTACCTTCCCCTGGAGTGTTTGGTATTCAGGTGTTCCACAAGGTTGGTTAGTGAGTTGTATGTCTGTGGCAATGTGGTTGGTTGCACAGGATGATAGTATTCTCAGTTTCAAGTGGTTGCAACAGTGTTTCTAAATATTCTAATGATGTTGGAATGTTTTAGGATGTTGTGTGATGTTGTTACATGGTTTTTAGGATGTTTTCAGACTCGATGAAGAGTGAATTGATTGTTTGATAGTGTTAGTGTAGGTTTGACCAACCTAGTATGCTAGCACTGATTACAGAGATGGTTTGTTGTTTGTGGAAGAGTGGTGTAGTGTTACGGTATAGATTTGAGTCCTAGTTAACCCTTGGTTTGGTTCACCTTCACTTTTTTACATCACAAAATTTTTTGGTGTCAACCTATTTGGCGGTTACACGTTTGAGGTGCATACGTTTCATTTAAGCTAACTTGGAGATTTTTTTGTGGTTACAAAAGATAAATAATCAAGGTTAATTTTTGGAGATGTGTGTGATGAATAGTGATGTGATGGATGATGCAAATGTAATCAAGTGTTGTGATTTGAGTGCGAGCTTAAATGCTTAAGGCGATCAAAAGCAGTGAGTAGGTGTCTACATTTTTAGTGTACCTGAAGTTGTTGAAGGCAATGAGTCGAAGGTTGTAGATGGTGTAGGATTGTTGTGGTGGATCTTCCTATTTCTCTAAGGTAGTGAACCTCCTTGTAACATTATTCTTCTATTCTCTTCTATTTTGGATAGTGAGTCCTTTGGGCATTGAGCCATTCTTTTCTTCTGAGTAGTGAGAACTTTCGACAATGATCCTTTTGAAATTGGTGTTGTTATTCATATGTATGTGAGTCAATCCTCACCATGGTTTTTTTCTAATTAGGGTTTTCCATGTAAATCTGGTGTTTTATGGTGTATGGTTGTGTTCATGTGTTTGTTTAGATTACATTCATGTTGATGTATAATAAGGGTTTGAAGGTTAATGAGGGTTTAAATGTTTTAATGTACAACTGATTCACCCCCCTCTCAATTGTCACGTGTTTCTAACAATTTGTATAAGAGGTATGGTTCCTTGGAAGAAGCTTAACTACTTGAGGTAGATCCAGATGGCGCACATGAATGGTGTCAAATCATGCCTATGTTTGATGGATCAAACTATTCTTTCTAGAAAGCCAAGATGGAAGCCTTTCTCTTCTCATTAGGGTTTGGTATTTGGAAGTTAGTTGAAAATGGATACATTATTCCTACTACTCTGAAAAGTGATGATGAGATCACAAATTATGAGAATAATGGAAAAGAAAGGAATGCTATCTTGAGTGGGCTTTTTGATTCAAAACTTGTGAAGGTGATAAGCCTCAAAATTGCTAATAAGATTTGGACAAATTTGCAAAGCATTTATGAAGGAAATGATAAGGTTGAGCAAGCAAAGATGCAAAATTTCAAAGCCAAATTTGAAACCCTAAGGATGTTAGAAGATGAAGATATTTTTGGCTACATGCTTGAAGTGGATGAAATTTTCAATGCCATCAATCGTCTTGGTCAAAAATTGGAGGAAAGTGAAGTTGTGAAAAATGTATTGAGAACTCTTCCTAAATCTTATAGTGCTAAAATTTATGCTATTGAGGAAGCTCAAAATTTGGATCAATATACTAGAGATCAAATGTTTGGCGCTTTAACTACTTTTGAATTAAGAGAGTTTGACAAAAATGCTCCAAGGAAAGAAACGACTTTTAAGGTTAGCAAGAAAGAGAATGATGAATCTGATCTGGATGATCTTGATGAGGTGGAAGAAAATATTGTAAGGAGATTGAAAAAGAGAACTGAAAAAATACAAAGGTAAGTTACCCTTCAAATGTTTCAATTGTGGAAAGATAGGTCTTTAAGATTCTAAATTTACAATCAAAGTTTTAAATGAAAAACATAAAGATCATAAAGGTACATCTATCAAGAAAATTTATTATGTTAAAGAGGATAGTGATGTATCTAATGATGAGGAATCAAACCATCCAAATGATGGAAGTGATGAATGCTTGTTCATGGCTTTAAATGTTAGAACTAATTCTACTGAACCTGACATATGTGTGAAGGAAATTGCTCCAAAAATAGGTCATAATATTGAAGGAACTATGTTGATTGCCTTTCATGCAAGAGAGGGGAGAAATTACTAGATAATTGATAATGGATGCTCAAATCATATGACAAGTGATAAGAGTAAGTTTGGTAAGCTTGAAAAGTATGATGGTGGTCTTGTTAAGTTTGGTGATGATACATCTGCTAAGATCTGTAGAAAAGGTTCAATCAATTTTGATGGAAAGCATAAGACAAATGATGTTCTTTATGTCAAGGGTCTTCGAAATAATCTTCTCAATGTAGGAAAAATGTGTAGAAGAGGATACAATTTGGTGTTTTAGGATGATGGTTGTGAAATCAGAAAAGGAAGCTTCAAAACATTGGTTGCAGTTGGAACAAGAACAAAAGGAAATGTTTATCAGCTCAAAGGTGGTGGTGTTAAGTGCTTTATGTCTCAAATCAATGAAAGTTGGCTATGGTATAGAAGAATGGGTCACATCAATTTTGATAGCCTAGTGAAGATCAACTCTACTCAAGTTGTGAGAGATTTGCCAATAATTACAAAGCCTATCAATACAATTTGCAAGGATTGTCAGTTTGGAAAGTAGACAAAGAAGAGGTTCAAATCTAAGGAATATTCTACTATAGGACTTTAGAGTTGGTGCATACATACCTATGTGTAACTACCAAAAAAATAAGCTCTCAAGGTGACAAGTATTTTATGTTGTTGATAGATGATTACTCTAAAATAACTTGGGTGACCTTTCTCAAAGAAAAATCAGAAGCTCTAGATAAGTTTCAAGCATTTAAGTCTACGGTTGAGAATGAAATGGATTTGAAAATCAAATGTTTGAGGTATGACAGAGGTGGTGAGTTCACCTCCAATGAGTTTAACAACTTTTTTGAAGATCATGGGATAAAAAGATATTTATCAACTCCTAGGACTCCTTAGTAGAATGGAGTTATGGAAAGGAAGAATAGGACAATTCAAGAAGTAGCGAGAACCATGATGAAGGAAGCAAATCTACCATATATTGTCACATATTGATTTTTGTCATTTATTTAAATACAATTATTAATCATGAGATTATGAATGTTTATGATTAGATGATTACTTAAAATTGAAATTGAAAGTGAAATTAAAATTTAAATGCAATTACAAATGGAACTTAGAGTTTTGATAAATTTGGGTGGAGATAAAACACAAAAGGTGGATCTGACTTTGTTAATAAGTCCATCATTTGCATGAGGAAAAACAGAGAGTAAGGAAGAAAGTTCGAATGGAGAGAGTGAAAATCCATTTTTAAACAAGGCAGTCAGAAAATAGAGAGGTTTTGGATCTTATCTTTGAAGACTGTTTTGGAGATTCACATGTGAAAGAGAGGCAGAGGAAATCCTTGCATGCATGAACCCAAGGGAGAATAGGGAGATTTCATTTTCATTTTTGTTTGTGTTGTTAACAATTACCTTCAAAACCCCACACGACTAGAGCAGGGAGGGTGCTAATATCATTATAGTGCATTCCCCTAATCACCACACGCACATGGGAGGGAGGTGAGGTGCATGGGGAAAGGAAGAGGCGCACCAGGGAAGAGAGGAGGAAGATTCACAACAGAAAATTCACAAAAAAATACACAAAAACTCATCTCCAGATTCAAGAAATTACTAGGAGAATCAAAGAAAGCATTATTTTTAAATTCATGACCATAGTATGTTTAATTGGAATCATTTTATTTTATTCTAGTATTTAAAACTATTGAAAATCATCACTGTTTCTATTAAATTCCGAAGAAATTTCATACACCAAACTATGATTTTACTAGAAAACCATTGAACAACTTAAACATAAAATTATAAAAAGACTGTAGATTTATTTATGTTTAGGAGATTCTGATTAGTAAATTGTAAAGATGCAAATAGAAAACAATATTTTTTTAGATCTATTTGGATTTAGAAAAGCATCAGAAAAATCTAAACTATGTTAAATTGTGTCAATCTAAAATTTGGAAATTGTAAGAAAAGAAATAGAAAAGATAGTGATTTTGATAAAAATACATTTTGTATATTAAATATGTTTGAAAATAAGAGTTAAAATTAGTGCTTTTCTAGAATGAAACTAAAATTACTACGAAATAGTAGTAAAAATGAGTTGTTAAACATGTTTTTGAAAAGATATTATTTTTTTATGGAAATGTGAAAAATAGAAAAGAAATTAAGTAAATTAAAATATAAATTACTTGGAAATGAAACGAATCAGAATAGGAGTATTTCGGAGTGAAAATAAACTATATGAGTAAATGAACTGAAAGAATGTGTGCTCATTTATTCCTGTTTAAATATGTACTTAGATTACATAATTGAGATACACCTTCTTTCTGTTATTTTATTATTTGATTTAAATATTAATTTATTGTTATTTATGTTTTAAAACAATGAAAATACTGCATTAGAACCATTTTTGCTTGAAACAAGATTGCAGTTAAGATGTTTTTGAAAGATCATTTTTATTTAGAATGGAACCATGTATGCTTCATAAATGAATGTGCATGACATGTGTTTGGAAAGTTACCTTTTGGGATGGGTGCCGAATATGGGTTTCTAGAGAGTGTAGTTTTGCTTTTCCAAAACTACTATTATTTGTCGTGCATGACATTTTACTTGGCCAAGTAACTTAAGGACCATTGAAATAGATGGAATGAATTAACTCTCTACCATATCCTAGTATCGAACTTGCTTGTTTCTTAAATGAATTAGAAAAAATAAAATTCTTGTGGTTTTACTAGTTATACTAGGCACGCACCAGATTCCATCTTGCTTGTCGACTGTTTTTTTGCTAAGCGATTTGTGTAGGGTCGGGTATTCTTTGAATGACTAAGGAATTTCAGGGAAGCGTAAGCTTCGAGGTTGGGCGAAAAAAGCGCCCGATTCTTGTTCTCATCTTCATGTTTGAAGATAAGCTATTGGATTGAAGATCAAAGGATGATTTCTTCATTTATGTATTATTTTATTCTTGAATTAAGTATTGTAGAGCTTAAGGCAACAAAATGCCTAAGTCTCAAATTGTAAACTTATGTTACAAATAATTTTGTATTATTACAAATGTTGTGTAAGATGACACGTGTATGAATTTAATTGGAAGTATTTTGAATCTATTTGTAGACTTTAAATCGTTAGGTTTGGAATCTTTGAATCTTGTGAAATGACAATGAATGAAGTTTCGAACAACCATAAGGTTTTTAAGTTATCAAAAGATTATGATATGGTTTGTAGGCTGAAGAAAGCTTTATATGGACTCAAATAGGCTCCTAGAGCTTGGTATGCAAGATTAGATAAGTACTCATCACAAGGTTTCAAAAAGGTATTGTAGACAAAAATATTTAATTCAAGGTTGAGAGAGATCAAATCTTTTGTGGTTGTGTATGTTGATGACATAATCATTGAAGGAAATGAGGAAATGTGTAAAAGGTTTGCAGAGGATATGAAAAATGAGTTTCAAATGTCAATGTTTGGGGAGATGAATTTCTTCCTTGGGCTACAAATCAGTTAATTTGAAAAAGTTATATTCATCTCACAATCAAAGTATGTCAAAGAAATTTTAAAGAAGTTTGGGATGGAGGACTTTAAACTAGTATGTACTCCCATGGTTATTGGTTGTAATTTGAGAAAAAATGACGAATCTCCTAAGACATATCAAAGAAAGTGTAGATCCATGATTGGTGGTTTTCTATATCTAACTACTACTAGACTAGATCTCATGCATGCAATATTTCTTGTGACAAGATTTCAAGAAGATCTTAGAGAATCACATGAGGCAGCTATAAAAAAGATATTTAGATATTTGAAAGGAACTCTAGACTTGGTCTATGGTATCCTAGGGATACTAATTTCTCTTTGAGTGCTTATATATATGCAATTTGGGTAGGATGTATAAATGACAAAAGAAGTACAAGTGCATGTACTTTCTTTCTTGGAAGAAAATTGGTTTCTTGGTTGGGTAAGAATCAAGATTCAATGTCACTATCTACTATAGAGGTAAAATATATTGCAACAACATCTTGCTGCACATAGATATTGTGGATGAAACACACATTTTAGGATATTAGAGTATCATATGACGAATCCATTCTTATCTTGTGTGATAATACAAGTGCTATCAACATTTAAAAAAATCTGGGAATGAATTCAAGGAAAAAAAATATCTCTATCTGTATCCCTTTCTAAGAAAGAAAGTTGTTGAGAATGAAGTGAAGTTGGAGTATGTGCCTTCAAAGGATCAAATAGAAAACATTTTCACAAAGGATCTTTCAAAAGATACATTTGAGTATCTCAGGAAAAAGCTAGGAGTTATTGCCCCTCCTCCTTTCAACTAGATGCATGAGTTGGTGTTGCAATTATGAATAGTTTATGTTGTCATTGATGTCAAAAAACTTGGGAGATATTGTTGCAAGCTTATGTTTGTGTTGTCATTAATGTCAATTGGTGATGCTTTGATTGGTTTCATTATGTTGTCATTAGTAAGTGTTACTAGTGTCAACCTCTAGTGTTGCTTTCATAAGCTTCTATTTGTTGATGTTTTTGGTTTGGTAATGACGAGGAAGTGTTAAAGATGACGAGTATGTGTCTATAGTGCTTGGTTTCCAAGTGCTTTTGAGAAAATTTGAATAAAAGAGGAAATTGTGTGTTGCATAGGTGCTCTGGTGTACAAAGTGGTGTTCTAGTTTTGGCTCCACATTTCTTCATGGTTGAAGATATGCTTATGTGGTTCAGATATGTTGGCTAGAGGTATTCAAAGGTTCTATATTTAGAATTTCATGGTTTGGATTTTTGTACATATAGAGTTGTGTTCACTAGTGTGTGAACTGTGTGTTTTGAGTGGTGTCTCAGAGAAATGGTTTTTCTCTGCATTTCTTTGTAGTTTGGTTTTAGGCCTTGCAATTCTAGAAGTGTGCTGATAATGATCATATATACCTACAGTCAAATTTATTCATGGTTTGGTGCTTTGGAAGTTGATTTCTTGAATAATAGAGTATGGAAGGTTGTTTGAGTGTACTGGGTGTGTACATTCTTCATGTGAAAGTTCTTACAAAGGAATTTGTTAGATTTTAGGGTATTCGTGGAATACTCTAGATCATATTCAAGTGTGGTGTGTGGTCCGTAAGATGTCTTTATATTTGAGGAATCGTGTACTTAAATGTCAATGGTGTTAACACATGTTCAATTTATTTTGTCAAGTTTGGATTTTGATTTTCTATGTTGTTCTCACTAATTATGGATTTTCGTCGGTGATTATGGAAGTGTGGTGTGGTGTATATATATGATTTGGGTCTGAGTTAAGAAGTGATGTGGTTTTCTTTCATTCCTTTCCACCATGGGAATGCTTAGTGCCAAAATTGGAGAATGTTTTCAAGGTTGAAGAAGGTATAAATAAGTGGCGAGTTGATGGAGAATTTAGTAGTGAAGTGTGTGATGCAAATTGTAGAGTTGTGAAGTGAAAATTTGGGAGGTGTAGTGCAAAATTCAATGAGTTAGACTACTAGAACCAGTGAAAAAAAGGTGTCTATAATCCTTAGGAAAGCTACAAATGTGTTGGTGATGCTGTGGTAGATTTTTCTATTGTATTGAGATGGATTTATCATTGTAACATTCTTCTTTCTTCTTTTTTATAATCTAGTAGTGAGCCTTTGATAGTGAGACCTTTCTTTTGGGTAGTGAGCCCTCTAGTAGTGAGCCTTTTGTATTCAATATTGCAATTAATTTATATTGTGAGCTAATCCTCACTGTGGTTTGTCCTTTCTTGGGTTTTCCATGTAAATATGGTGTTCTGTTGTGCATGGTATTAATGTGTTTTAGTTTATGTTATTTGCTTTCATCTAAATCATTCTAACATATTAAGGGTTAACTAAGATGTTGTGGATTCTGAATATTTATGAGGGTTTTGGATGTTTTAATGTACAACTGATTCACCTCCCTCTTAGTTGTCTTGTGTGCATTCAAAAATTGGTATCAGAGTAAGGTTCCTTGGAAGAAAGTGTAACCACTTGAGGTAGATTTGGGATGGCACACAAGAGGGATGCTCCTTTATTTGATGGAACAAACTATGGCTTTTGGAAGACAACGATATAAGGTTTCTTGGTATCTCTTGTATTTGGAGTTTGAAATTTCTTTGAGACTAGATATACTATGCCTACTGGTGGTCTGAGTACTGATGATAAGATCAATGTAAGGAAGCTAAGGTAGTGAAACAAATTCCTACATTAATCTTGAGAGGAGGATACTGCAATTTTTTTATAGATCCTTAACATCTATAGAAACTTAAATAGAAATAAACATAAATATCATGCATACCACAACACAATGATTTACATGGGGAAAATCCTTTTGGGAGAAAAACCCCACACTCCAAAAGTTGCCCAATATATTATATAAAAATCACAAAGATTACAATATACTTGCAAAGCAAGCTTCTCATAGGAGTATAACCAACCAGAGATCCAGAGACAACACAATCTCTATCACACTCTTAGAATACATCACAATACATAGTCATAATACAAAACCCTCATAAAATAGGGTTTCCTTCTAGGGAAAGTCAAGCTAATAAAATATCAGCCGTCAAATCTAAGACCTAATGATGAATGGTCTAGATTTACAGTAATAAAATATAAATAAAATTTTCCTTTTGGGGGTGCCACCCCTGAGCCCCCATCAAGGCATGCTACCCCCAGATGCCTGGTGGGGGAGAAACCCCCCGCCCCCCCCATCACTGACATATAAATAGTACCTTATGTAATTGAAAGGTTGAGACACATTTTCCCAACAATAAAGGCTTATAAAAATAATGGTAAAGCAAGGTATGCTCTTTTAAGTGGTCTTTCGAACATTGAACTTGTGAAAGTTATGCATTTGAAATCTACTAAAGCTATCTGAGAAAAGTTGGAAAGTATATACAGAGGAGATGTTAAGGTCAAGCAAGCTAATATGTAGAATTTAAAGATCACATTTGAGAACTTGAGGATGTATGAAGATTAAAACATTACAAGCTCCATGCAGAAGGTGGTGAAGTGGTCAATTCCATCAGAGGTCTTGGTGGAAATATTGAAGAAAAGGAAGTGGTAAAGAAGGTATTAAGAACTCTTCCTAAATCTTATAGTCAGAAATTTTATGCTATTGAGGAACTGTAGCATGCCCATTGTTCTACACATTAACTTTCCTAGGTTTTAACCTCAAGTAAATAGTTTAAGCATCTATCCATTAAGAGCAATAATTTTTTTTCTTCAAAACTATAAAGATGGCATGCACATTTAAAATAATATATTTTCCAAAATTTTCCATTGCATTAAATCAAAGTATTATAACTTTCCAAAGTAATGATTACATAGTACATGATAACATGATATCATTTCACTTTTACAATTCCTTCCATCATAATGGGTACAAATTTCATAAAAAAGGCTCCACTGAGCTTACTAGCAAAAGAAGAATGAATAGTTCTAGAAAATCCTCCATGCAAATCTTGGTTGCCTACTGGTGAGAAGAAGCATCACTCAAGTATTTTTCTGCCAACCTTGGACTAACTGCAGTCCCCCACACAACTATCAACTAATAGATGGCCCTACCATTTGACAAAGAGATTGGTTTGGTAATCTCATAATAAATGTTGACCTTTTTTAAGCTTGGTGGTGTCCTACATATCTAGATTTGTCACTCAATGGCTAAAACCTAAATATATGACATTCCTCAACCTACTATATAAATTTAGATCATAGTCAATTGACAACATAAATAGTGGAACCTTACACTACTTTGGCCAAAGTATTCATCACCTATTACTTCGAGTGGATGTCAATTACTTCACCCATATTCCTTGCTCTATTTGTATTGAATTTTCATAATCTATACATAGGATATCCCCTTCATTGGATTATCCTAACCATAGGAATAACCTATTACCTATATGTTTAACTATCTCATCTACTAAGTAAAACATAGTACTCTAAGACTCAGCTAGTTTAAATAATTAGCTATGAAAGCTATATCCCCAATATAGTATTTATTCCCTCTATATCCACCTATTCCTTAATATGGAATATGTATAAACACTTCAATACAATTATATCTTAACACAAAGTACATCAAGAAATATTTTCCTTTCTATCAAGATTAAAATGATCTTTTCCTATAAATATATGATATAATCCTCTAATCCAAACAATCAATGACACAATAATTTCAAACATAAAAGAATAAGAGAGTAGAAATCAACATGCCTATTTATGCAATGCTCCAATTGATCAAACTAGATTCCTATCTCAACCTTCCCTCAATTTATAATGCAACTCCCCAAATAAACCTTCTCACAACTCTCAAATCTCACTCAACCTAGAAATTCAAATTACTATCACTCAAAAAATCACAACATGAATGCAAAAAATATGAGTCCCTTTTGAGGTTGAGAGAACCTCTATTTATACACTGGGATCAAAAACCAAGGGCTAGAAATAGGGCATTAAGAATGACACTTCTTAGCTCAAGAGGTTTGACTTAGAAATAAAAGGAAAAGGTGGCAACTAAATTCATTGCACAACAAACACATATGTAGCCAAAGTGAATGAGTCGATGCTAAAATAGACAATAAGAATGATGATAAAAAATGCAAGTCAATTGCCTCCTACAGGTTGACTTACTTGGCACAACTACATGCTTGACTATTTCTGCATTTTTCAAAATGCTTCACATTCTGGAAATTTATATTGAGAAACAAACTTCTATTTGATTCATGCCTTTATTAGTTGGCACCACATTATATCATTCACATCATATTACATGGGTCAATGTTTACTATTTGACTTGGTTGACAATTTTTTTTTGCATGATCACTTACTATTGTTTTTTTTTGACAAAGTCTTCGCATCCAAGTTTACACGTTGGAAAGAATTGATAACTAAGTGCTTATACATGGTGTTGTGAATATTTCACATTATAGCACTTTAAATGTTTAAAGAATCACTTGATAATATATATGCGTTGTTTACATAGTGCTAAACCCTTTGTTACTATGTCGTGCACATTACTTAGCATAGACTATACTTAAAATGCTATGCGTTGGTTAAGTAATCCAACATTATCATTATCAAATATACATACTGATTATATACATATATATAATATATATGTATATATATATCTTGATTCACAAGTTTATATAACATATTATTCAATAAATGAATACACATTCACATATTAATGTAAGCATGTGTATATATGCATATATATTAACATACTAGTATGGATGTATCCTTTTCATCAATACATACTTGTAGGTTAATATATATATATATACATATATATCACACCTTATATTTAAGAACATATATTCATAGTCATATCGATCGTTGTATATACATGGTATGTATATATGTATGTATATCTCCTTGTTCAAATGACACTCCCATGTATATGGGTAATCCATACATGAGCAAGCATAGATATATCTATCTACATATTCTTATACACGTATTTACTCATGTGTATGAGTTTTCTGTTGACACATGCACATATACACACATATACATATTATTCATATATATTGTTGAACAAGACAACTAAGAGGGGGGTGAATCAATTGTAGCTAATTTAGCCTTTAAAGAATTCATCAGAACTTAGATTAATCACAAATCCTTTACTCTACTAAATGATTAAACATTAAGTGCAAGGGCATAAACTAAAAAGCATTACATAAATATAGTAACACCAAATTTATGTGGAAAACCCAATGAGGGAAAAACCACAGTGAGGATTAGCTCACAATATAAAGAATATCAAAATTGATTACAAAGGCTCAGTGCTAGAAAATGATCATTGCCAAAACAAGACTGACTATTTCCAAAGTTGACCATCCATTATTACATTCAAATTAGGTCAGCCCCAAACATGCTAGGGTGTAATTAGAATGAGGGCGACCCAAACACATGCTTGATGAGGACCCAAATAAGTCCCAACACGCTTCATGAACTTTAAAAGTAGTGTTCAAAACAAGGTCAACCAAACCAATGTAAAACACATAGAATAATTAAGCACACACAACCCTTAGCACAATCCAATCTTTCCAGACACCAAAATTATCTTCAACATGATCATAACAACTTAACTCTAGAAGTGCAAGTCATAAAACTCAACCAAAAAGAAATTCAGACCAAGAACATTTCTCTCAAACCTCAGCTAGATACATAGAAAACCATGGTTCACAACTGGTGAACATAACTCACACTATACAATAAATAAGAATCCAAAAATATGGATGTAGTAGCTTCCAACAACAATGATCAACATATCTAAACCATACAAACATAGGAGAAAACCCAGAGCAACCACTGAACACCTACAACCTTTCTTCACTACAATTTTCTCAATATCCTTGACATATACAGTCAACTACCTGCATCCATGATATCAATGACAACAACAATCGGTTGATAACCAATTAACTAGTTGATATAAATGACAACACCTTTATTCTTGCAACAATCTCCCCCTTTTTCATTGATGGCAACACATGATGTGAAAAACCATCAAAGACAACACACTAGCTATGAACACACTTTTCATGATTTTTCTTATGATTCTTCGCCTTAGTAGATACTCTTTTTTCCTTACAGCTTCCTCATCTCACATCTTCTTCAACTCCCCCCTTTGACATCAATGGAAAACACAAAGGATATTTTAAATTGATTTCCCCTTTGATATTAAAAAAAATTTAATAGTCTTTTAATGACAACACATGACATTACCTACTCCCCCTAAGAGGTAACCACCAAAAAATCAGTCCAAAAGAAAGATAGATCCATAGACCCACCAGACTGATGCATCTCCATATGCATCTAGTTCAAACAAGGAGGGGAAATCACCCCTAACTTCTCTCAGAGATACTCAATAGTATCTTTAGGAAGAGCCTTTGTAAATATATCAACAATCCGATCCTTCATAGGTACATACTCAAGCTTAACTTCATTCTCCACAACCTTCTCTCTAACCTTTTGTCGTACCTTTTTTGAAACCTTGCTGAGTCAAATACCTATCTAACCTTGCATAGCAAGATCTAGGAGCTTGCTTCAATCCATATAAATATTTCTTCAATCTGCAAACCATATTCAGTTGATATGACAACTAAAATCCTTTCGGTTGTTCCATGCAAACCTCTTCTTCTAGTTCACCATTCAAAAATGTAGACTTAACATCCATTTGATAGACCTTGAAATATTTATGAGCAAAACATGCTAAGAACATCCTGATAGCTTCCATTCTTGCCACAAAAGCAAAATTCTCCTAAAAATATATGCCTTCTACTTGTGAGTAGCCCTTACACACAAGCCTTGCTTTGTTTCTGACCACTTCTCCATTCTCATTCAACTTGTTTCTGAATACCCACTTTGATCCAATTATGTTTTTATTTGTTGGTCTAGGGACTAATTCCCAAGTTTGATTCTTCTCAATCTGCATAAGTTATTCTTTCATAGCTTCCATCCAATGCTCATATTTAGATTCTTCACTTACAATCTTCGGTTCAATCTTAGAAAGTAAACACAAATTTATCTCACCAATAGTAGCTTTGATTCTTATCAATACTCCTTTTGTCTTGTATCCAATGATCTAATTTTTTGAATGATTTTTCTTCACATATCTAGGTGTCTTAGGGCACCCTACTAGAGCTTCTTCTTCTTCTTCATTCTTCTTCCCTTGCTCATCCTTCTCCCATTCTTCCACAACTTCTTCAATCCTTACCCAATCAGGATCATCAGATACATATCCATCCACATCAATAGAATTCTTCTTTGCTTCATCAACCTTGGAATTTGTGCTTTCTACAATCTTTCTCAGTCTTTTATTGAAACATCTGTAAGCTTTGTTTGTAGTAAAATATCCAAGAAAAATAACTTCAACACTTCTTGCATCAAACTTCCCTAATTTTTTTTCATCCTGTTTGATATAACATTTGCTTCCAAATACCTTGTAATACTTAACAGTAGCAATTATTCCACATCATAGCTCATAGGGGGTCTTTGTACTATTTTCTCTTGCTTGAACTTGATTGAATACATAAACAATGGTCTGAATAGCTTCTCTCTAGTAAAATTTTGATAGACCAGCCTCAATAATCATTGATCTAACTATTTCTTAAATTGTTCTATTCTTTATTTCAACAACTCCATTCTATCAAGGAGTTCTCGAAGCAGATAACTATCTTTTTATTCCATGAACTTCACAATACATATTAAACTCATGGGAGGTGAATTCACCACCTCTGTTAGACCTTGAACATTTTATTCTCAAACTTACTTCATTCTCAGCCATAGCTTTGAATGTCTTGAATCTATCTAATGCATCAGACTTCTCCCTAAGAAATGTAACCCATGTATACCTAGAGTAATCATCAATCAAAACTATAAAGTACCTTTCACCTTGTAGAATTATCACTCTTGTAGGACCACACAGATCTATATGAATTAAATCAAGTAGTCTAGTAGTAGATTGTTCCTTTGATCTAAAGTGATTTCTTGCTTGCTTTCCAAACTGACAATTCCTGTAAATAGCATTAACAGGCTTTGTAATCCTTGGTAAATCTCTCATGGCTTGTACTACACTAATCTTTGCTAGATTATCAAAATTCATATGACATATTCTATGATGCCATAGCCAACTATCATTAATATGAGTCATAAAGAATCGTCCATCAACACCCTTAAGTGATATATTTCCTTCAGATTTATTTTCTACAACAATTACTATTCTAGAGTCTTTCCTAATTTCACATCGTTCATCCTTGAATACAAGATTATATCCTTTACTACACATCTGTCTAACACTCAAAATATTATTCCTTAAACCCTTAACATAGTAAACATCATTAGTATTATGCTTTCCATCAAAACTTACTGAATCCATCCCATAAATCTTAGCACCAATATCATCTCCAAACATAGCTAAGCCTCCATCATATTTTTCAAGTTTAAAAAACTTACTCTTATCACCGGTCATGTGATGTGAACAACCACTGTCAAAAACCCAATTGTTCTTTTCTTGTTTAGCATGTAGAGAAGAGATTATTGTACCTTCACCTGTTTTTTAGAGTTAGCAAAAGTAGGTTTATCTTTTATAGCCAAGAACAAGCATTCATTTTCATCAGGATCTCCATAATCAAACTCTTCATCAAAAATACTAGCATCCTCATTCACATAATATGCTTTGTTGATCTTCTTACCTTTGTTTTCTTTGTTAAATATTTGTTTATTCCTCTTAGCTCTTTCCAGATATCTTGAAGCATAATGACCTATTCCTCCACAACTAAAGCATTTAAAGCGTAGCTTGCCTTCATACTTGCCAAAGCCTTTCCTCATCCTTCTTACAAATTTAGCTTCTCCTTCATCAATATTTTCTTCATCTAGATCTTCAGTTCTTGTAGCCTTAAAAGAAATTTATGATTTGGATCCATTTTTCAAATTTGGATTTTTCATCTCATAAGATGTTAGAGTTCCCAATAAGTGATCTTTAGTGTAAGTATTATAGTCTATATGTTCTTCAATAGCACATACCTTTTCATTGTATGGATTAGGGAGAGTTCTAAGAATCTTCTTTACAATCTTGGATTCATCTATTGTAGCACCAAGTCCTCACATTCCACCTACTATCTCATCCAATCTCTATACATAGGATTTAAAATTCTCATCTTCAAACATATGCAGGATCTCAAATTGTGTCTCCAAATTCTATGAAATTTTCCTCTTTGACCCTTTCATCTCCTTCACACACCTTTTCTAGGGCATCCTAGACTTCTTTAGCAGTCTTCAGATTTTGAACTTTAATCAACTCAGATGTGCAAGACTATTCTTCAAAATGAACTTCGCCTTATTGTTCGCTTCATGTGCCTTGATTTCATTAGTTGTACTCGAACCATTAGCAGGAGGAGTGTAAGTAGTCTTGTAAGATTTCTCCACATCATATCCACAATACTCTAGATATTCTTTGGTGTGGGAGCACCTCGACTCTTGCATTATAATGCCTTAGGCATTTAGCATTTCGTGGGCCATGTTAAGAAATGGTTAAATAGTTGTAACCGAATGTAGGCATATCGGGTAGAGAAACGGTTTGTTAACTACCCTACCCTAGAATATCTATAAAGAAAAAGCATGTTACCAAATACTAAAAAAAAAAGAGGAAAAAGAGTGCAACTACAAACAAAAAAGAGAAGAGAGCAGCAAGAGGAAAGAAATTGGGCTCTCTGGCCTTCGGACAGAGAGCCATTTAATGTACAAATGTTTTGGGAAGTAATAATATATGAATTTCGATGTTGTTCTAAATATCATGGAAGTCTTGTTATCGGTTTGTTGTTGTGTCAACTGTTTTAAGGTAATCTAGTATTGTTCATGGGTTGGGTTTCTTTATGTCAGTCCCATTCTTTATGACAGTCACCTTGGAGACCCAGGGAGATATGTCTACGAGACCGAATGTTATCAAGTATCATTCCTGGAGTGACCAGCGAACCCCATCATGGTTTGAGCTTGACCTTATTGTTTGAGCTGTGTGTTCGGCCTTTGAACAGCAGTACGGTGGAAAGAAAGTTGGTATATGTAGAATGAAGGAAGATTTTGAAGATGGCAGTCATTGCCTTTATTGGTGAGAATAGAGACGATGTGTCGATGCTGCAGGAACTTGATAGTGAGTGCATTGTCTTGATCAAGAGTGATCAGAAGCTACAGGATATCCAGTATCTTGTGTGAGTCATGTGGATGGTTTGTGACATGTAGTAGCTTGTATCAGTTGGACCGCATCAAAATGGTATCAGAGCACCAGAAGGTTCTGAGTGTGTAGAAGGAAATCTACACCAGGCAGTAGCATGGGTTCTTGGTTGCCAGTTGATCCATCCAAGCTGCAGTCAAGGAGTGCAGTTGTTCTTGCATATGTGAAGATCTCAAGCTGAGGTCTTAGTATTGTCTCCACCATGATGCAACTGGGTAGAAGGTGCAATGAGAGCAACCACTAAGAGAAGGGTGGGAAGCATCTTCCAAAATCGTGTGTGGGTGAGATGGCAGTACGGTGGTGGTATGAAGCAGCCGCATGCAGAGTGGTGGACAACAACCAATATAAAATCCATTGATGGGAGTCATGTGACAGCAACAGAAGAAGCAACGGGAGCATTGATTCAGTGATGTAGACATAGAGGTGAAAGGTTTGTTTGCAACATTCTCACCTCAGCATTTCCATGGGACTTGGAAATCTTTTAAGCCTGGGAGTATGGTGCGGGAGCACCTCGACTCTTGCATTATAATGCCTTAGGCATTTAGCATTTCATGGGCCATGTTAAGAAATGGTTAAATAGTTGTAATCGAATGTAGGCATATCAGGTAGAGGAACAGTTTGTTAACTACCCTACCCTAGAATCTCTATAAAGAAAAAGCATGTAACCGAATACTAAAAAAAAAAAGAGGAAAAATAGTGCAACTACAAACAAAAAGAGAAGAGAGTAGCAAGAGGAAAGAAATTGGGCTCTCTGGCCAAAGAATATTTTGGGAAGTAATAATATATGAATTTCGATGTTGTTCTAAATATCATGGAAGTCTTGTTATCAATTTGTTGTTGTGTCAACTATTTTAAGGTAATCCAGTATTGATCATGGGTCGGGTTTCTTTATGCCAGTCCTGTTCTTTATGACAGTCACCTTGGAGACCGAGGGAGATATGTCTGCGGGACCGAATGTTATCAAGTATCATTCCTGGAGTGACCAACAAACCCCATCATGGTTTGAGCTCGACCTTATTGTTTGAGCTATGTGTTCGACCTTTGAACAACAGTACGGTGGAAAGAAAGTTGGTTTATGCAAAATGAAGGAATATTTCGAAGATGGCAGTCATTGCCTTTATTGGTGAGAATAGAGACAATGTGTCGATGCTGTAGGAACTTGACAGCGAGTGCATTTTGTCTTGATCAGAAGTGATAAGAAGCTATAGGATATCCAGTATCTTGTGTGAGTCATGTGGATGGTTTGTGACATGCAGTAGCTTGTATTAGTTGGACCGCATCATTCTTCCATCAGTATTTTCCAGATAACATAATTAGTTCCATCGAACTTCAGATACTTAAAGGTGATTTTTCTTGCCATCTTGGACCTTCCTTAAGTGGTCAAGCTCTTCTCCAAGGAACCAAGCTTTGATACTAATTTTTGAACAAGAAAATCGAGAGGGGAGGTGAATCAATTGTAGAAAATTTAACCTTTAAAACATTCACCAAATCTTAGATCAATCAAAAATTCTTTACTCTACTAAATGATTAAACATTAAGTGCAAGGGAAGAAATTGAAAAGAATCACATAAAAAAAGCAACACCAGATTTACATGGAAAACCTAATGAGGGAAGGGTGATCCCACAATAGTGGTTTACACTTTTTGGCCAAACTTGACATTGAACTGAATTTTTTGACCTAAATCTTCACTTTCAGGCACCTATAGCTGCTAAACCATGAGGAATTTGAAGATGATGCAAAATAGTGATTTGTGACATTTTGTCTATAGATTCTAAATATATATTTTAAAAAAATTTGGAATCAGATTGCATTTCTTTTTCCATCTCTTTTGTAAACTAGTTTTTAATAGTAAACACCCATTTAAAAGAGTGATGTTTACTGTAAACAACATAACATTTTTTCTATGAAGGATAAAATTCTATTTTTTTCAAATTTAGATTTTTGACTACGATATCTAGCACGCTCATTTGGTTTCATTTGTGTTTTATTGAATATTTTTTCTTAATTAAATTGTGAAGTCAAACCAATTACAATTTAGACATAGGCAGACCATATACAACATAATTTTTTGTATGTATCGAAATTCAATTTATTTATTTTGCTGGATCAAGGACATCAATATGTAGCACAAACATATTTTTCTCAATTTTTTTTTGGTAATCTACTATTTTTCTAATGTGAAAAAGAAAGAGCTTGATTTTTTATGAAAAACCTATATTCACAAGAAATAAAAAATAAATATAATAATCAAATTAAATATATTTAAAATTATACTTTTTGGGAAGCATATAATAAGGACTACATACAAAAAGTAATTTTTAAATGAATTCATTTGATCCCCTAAAAGGTAAATCAAAAGTGGGTTTTTATCAACATTTTGATAGGTGTAAAGGAGACATACTTATAGGTATGGTTTAAAACTAGTGGGGTTATATCCAATGGGGTTTTATCTAAGGTGGTTTGATCAAACCCTCTTTAATCAGAATCCTTTAAATATAAATTTTCAAGGCTTAAATCATTATATTTTCTAAAATATATGATTTCAGCAAAAATCAAGATGTCCCAAAAAGTTTAAACCACTATTGTGGGATCACCCAAAAAAACCATAGTGAGGATTAGCTCACAATATAAAGAATATCAAAACTGATTACAAAGGCTCATTGCCAAAACATGACTAATTGTCTGGATTAGGACTCAGTGTCCAACAAGGGTTAACCACTCAGAGGGCTCACTGCCACAAAGATACAAAGAAGATAGAAGAGATATGTTACAAAGAGAAGACAATCTCAATGCAATAGATATTTCCACCACAATTCGCTCAACCACTTGTAGACATGCATGAATGATAGAGTACACCTTCAACTCACTACATCCGAAAACTCAACATTTAGAATTTTCACTAATATACCACACTCACATCACATACACACATTGTTTCACATCTATTTCACATTTATTTGCTCTATTTCTTTTCACTTATCTCTTTGTACATCTTTCACCAATAACTCATCCATTATTTATACCATCTTCAACTTTGAAACATATTCAAAGTTAGCCATCCATTATTAAATTTAAATTAGGGTGGTGCCAAACATCCTAGGGTGGAATTAGAATGAGGGTGACCCAAACACATGCTTGATGAGGACCCAAATAAGTCCCAACATGCTTCATGAACTTTGAAAGTAGTGTTCAACACAAGGTCAACCAAACTAGTGTAAAACACATAGAACAATTAAGAACACACAACCCTTAGCACGATCCAATATTTCTAGACACCAAAATTATCTTCAACATGATCATACCAACTTAACTCTAGAATTGCAAGTCATAAAAATCAACCAAAAATAATTTTGGACCAACAAAATTTCTCTCGGACCTCAGCCAGATACACAAAAAACTATAGTTCACAACTGCTGAACATAACTCACACTATACAATGAATCAAAAGCCAAAAATTTGGATATAGCAGCTTCAAACAACCATGATCAACATATCTGAACCATACAAACATAGGAGCAAAACTCATAATGAAACCTAGAGCAACCACTGAACACCTGCAACCTTTCTTCATTACAATTTTCTCAATATCCTCAACATATATAGCCAACTACTTGCATCCATGATATCAATGACAACAACCAGTTGATAACCAGTTAACTAGTTGAAATCAATGACAACACCTTCATTCTTGCAACATATATTCCATCGATCAAATATAAACACACAAAGGAGAACTCAAATATATCAAAGAGACTCAATAATTAGACTCCTAAGCAAGAACATTCACAATTAAAAACACAAGAAAGACTAAAGATATTTTACTATTCCCCATCTATTTTCCTGACTTGACCAAACTAGTAGTGTGTGTGTGAAAGATCAGTTTAGGTCTTTTGTCAAAGGTTACCAGACCAAGTTCTTCTCCCTGAGTGATACTTCCGCTCTTGTCAAGAGGCTTTATACTTTTCCTGCATCCAAATTTACACTTTTCAATAGTAGTTAGCTGAAAACTATACATTCACTTGCATCATATATTTTCACAACATCAAATTTAATTAACATTTATTCTTCATATTTCCGAAACACATAAAGCATAAATACACTCATTTCAAGCATTTTCACCCAACTAGGTAAAAGTAAATAAGTAGTAGCACAACGGGGTGTAACATATCCCCCACTTGTGAATCATCATCCATGATGATTTTAAGTAGTACACACAAAATAAATTATAAGCAAAACATATTAGAATTGTTTTTCAAGAACTCTCAAAATCATGTAAAACATGAGGATAATTCTGCTTGATTTCAGCATAGTCCTCCCAAGTAGTAGAATATTCGCATACTAGTCCCATTGAACCTTGCATTATAGAACCTCTCTGTTACACAAGCAAAGCTTACGTATTTTGAGCACCTTGAGAGGATCGATTGTTACCATTCCTAGATCCTGTACCTATAAATAATTCCAATAAATAACATGGTTATCCCCTAGTTTATAATTTTTAAGGTAGAGACGTGAAAGACATTGAGCATCCTGACAAGAGTTGGTGGCAACACAATTCAGTTAGCAACTAAGTTTATTTCCTCAAGAACCTCAAAAGTACCCACATAGCATAGAGCTAATTTGGAAGACTTTCCAAAATTGATGTAACTCTTATGAGGTTTAACCCTTAAAAACACCTTTTCCCCTACCATAAAATTTTGGGGTACTTGCTTAGAATCTACGTAGATTTTCTGCCTATCATTGGTTTCAGCTAGCCTTTGCTTAATAATCCCTAATTTATCGTCCATTTACAATAACATCTCTAGCCCAAGACTTATCCTATCCTCTAGCTTATCCAAACTTATAGGAGTTTGACATTTTCTACCATACAATGCTTCAAATGGAGCCATCTTTATTGATGAATGATAAGAATGATTGTATGAAAATTCCACTAATGGCAGGTAATCTTCCCACTTGTATTGTTGATCCATGCAATACATCCTTAGTAGATCTTCAATCACTTGGTTAACTCTCTCAGTTTTTCCATCCATCTTTGGATGATAGGCTAAACTTATATTCAAGTTAGTTCCAAGTGATGAGAACAGGGTTTGCCAAAACCTAGATGTAACATGAGCATCCTTATCCGAAATTATCTTCTCAGGAATCCCATGCAATCTAAACACCTCTTGAATAGATTTTTGATCTATGAAAGGAGCTCCATCAGTTATATTTCCCAGTATAAAATGCCCCACCTTAGTTAAATTATCCACCACCACTAGAATGGCATTGCGCTTATTCCTTGACATAGGTAGACCTTTCACAAAGTCCATACTAATAACTTGCCACTTGATTTCAGGTATATCACGAGGATATAAAATTCCTGCAGGGTGATGATGTGCTTCTTTTATTCTTTGACACTCAAAGCATCTTGCAAAAAATACTGTAGCATCCCGCTTCATACCTTTCCAAAAATATAGTGGCTTCACATCTACCAACATCTTTATCACACCAGGATATCCAAAGTATGGTGCATTGTGAATTTCTTTCCACACCAGGTTCCTTAAATCCTCTGAATTAGGTACATATACTCCCCCTTTAAACCTTAGTAATCCATTTGGTTCAAAGTGATAATCTTAATATCTTGTATCTTGTGGATTATCCATGAGTTCTTGCTTAACTTGCTTGTAGAATTCACCATCCATGGATTTTTACAACACTTGTCCCTTAAAGTTAGTTTGAATTGTTACCATTGAGGCAATATGCCTTCGACGAATTAGGGCATCGACAACTTGATTCTCTTTTCCCTGATGTAGTTGATGTTGAAGTCATAATTTGATATCAACTCCAACCACCTTCTTTGTCATGCATTCAAATTGGGTCGAGTAAATAAATACTTCAGACCGTGATGATCAATCTTTAACTCAAAAGGCCTCCCCATCAAATAATTTCTCCACATATGAAATGCATGAACAATTGATACTAACTCCAAATCATGAGATGCATAATTTTATTTTTAGGTCTTCAAATTTCTTGATTCATAAGCAATGACTTTCCCTTCTTGCATCAAAACTCCTCCTAATCCTTCACTTGATGCATCTATTATGATAGTATAGTTGCCTTCTAGATCAAGTACCTTCAATATTGGTGTGGTAGTCGACTTCTCCTTGACTAGGTCAAATACTTCTTGACATTTTTCTGACCACTCAAACTTCTTACCTTTCTTTTGTAACGAAGTAATAGGATAAGCTATCCTAGAAAAGTTTGCAACAAACTTCCTAAAGTAACCAGCCAAACCCATAAAACTTATAAATTCTAGTACACTTTTGGGCACTACCACTCAAGTACCACCTTTATCTTAGTTAGATCCATTGCAATCCTTTGCTCTTAAATTGCGTGACCTAGGTATTGTACCTCCTAAAATAATGTACACTTAGAAATATTTCCATATAGGTTGTCCTCTCTTAACCATTGGAGAAGTATCTTTAATTATTTACAATGTTCCTCTTCATTCTTGGAATAGATTAAGATATCATCAAGGAATACTAATACAAACCTATCTAAGAATTCTCAAAATACATTGTTCATCAAGTTCATGAATGTTGCTGGTGCATTCGTAAGTCGAAAGGGGAGGATTGTGAACTCGTAATGACCATATCTAGTCCTAAAAGCAGTTTTGAAGCTATCTTCATCTTTGATCCTTAGTTGGTGTAACCGGATCATATATCAATCTTTGAAAATATTGTAGCTCCTCACATTTGATTGAAAAGATCATCAATATGTGGAAATGGGTACTTGTTCTTTATCGTGGCTTTGTTAAGAATCCGATAATCTATACATAAGCGTAGGGTACCATTCTTCTTTATGAAGATCACCAACGCTCCCTAGGGTGAAACACTGGGTCTTATCAATCCTTTGGATAACAACACTTCCAATTGTGCCTTAGGCTCCATTAATTCCATTATAGTCATCCTATAGGCTACTTTAGATACATGTTTCGACTATGGTACTAGATCAATGGAGAAATCAAATACCCTCTTGGGAGGCAGTCCAAGTAGCTCTTCTAGAAAAAAATCCACAAATTTCTATAAGATTGGATACTTGTCCATATCAGTTTCTCTAGACTCCACCACTTCCCCTTCTTCAAATTATTGAGAATCTTGTGTATCACCATACATGAATTTATCTTGAGGAGTGACTTCCTTGAATTCTTCTAGTTTATCCATTTTAACTACAAAGAGTTGGCAATCTTTCTTTTTTACCCTATGCATTTGCATAGCCAAAATATATCACAGTTTCACTTCTCTAGGTGTTCCTTGAAAAGATACTGGATTACCTAGATCATCTAGAAATTATATGGTTTTAGCATGGCAATCTACTTTAGATCTATGCTTCCATACCCAATTCATACCTAAGATAGCATCATAGGATCCTAAGGGTGCTACGTACAAGTTTACTTCCGTAGAGAAATATGGAAGTTCAACCCTTGCCTCAAATAAACATTGGTTCACCGTTGCTCTTTCTCGGTTTACATATTCTATAACCCAAGATTTTTCCATAAAACCAACATTCCTAGAAATCTGATTAGCTACTCTAGGTGATTTTTTTTTTGTGTGGCTCCAGTATCAATAAGTATAAAAATAGGTAAACCAAAAAAAACACCTGGAGTTTCCACCGAGGTGATCTGGTATTCAACTTTCTGATTGTCCACTACTGCATAGATCCTTTGCTGAAATGCAACCTGTTGGGGAAGAAGTGAATTTCCATGTGGTTGCAAACTTGATGGTTTGTTAGGACATTGACTAGAAAAATGGTCCCCTCCACATGTATAGCATCCTTTTACTAGACCTCTTCTTTTTTCCGGCTTATCAGTATTACCACCATTTCCTCTAGCTTTGCTATAATTACCACTATTGTAGTTGTTTCCTTGAGGATCCTTCCTTGATTCATTCCAATTATTGTGGGATACTTTTTACCCTTTCCTTTTAAATTACTTCCCCTCACCATACTTCTTGGGAGCTTCTTTAAATTGAGATCCTCCGCTCTTCTTTTGATTCCTTTTCTCCCAATAGTTCAAGATGGCTTTGAGATTTTTCTCTTGCTTGATTTCCTTCTCATATACTAGGTCCATAGTGGTTGGACCATGTACATCCACCTCTACACCTATTTGAATATTTAGTCCCATAATGAACTTTCTAATTCGAAATCACTCATCTTTTTGGTACATTGGTACATACCTCAAGAGACGAGTGAACTTCTCCCAGTATTCATTCACTGACATATCTCCTTGTCTCAAATTTTGGAAATCAATGAGTTTTTGATCAAAAAAGAGTTGGGGTAACCATCTCTTTTGAAAAATATCAATAAAATAATTCCAAGTCAACTTTAAGGAACTGATTCCAAGTTCCATCTTCTTGTTCATCCACCAGTTAGAGGCTTCTCCTACTAACTGGAATGCTCCCCACACAACTTTAGTGACTTTTGAATAGTTTCTTATTTTAAAATAATTCTCCATTTGAATTAACAAATCCTCAAATTATTCTTCACTAGTGCTTCCTTCAAATTTAGGAGGAGTAATATTTCTCATATCCCTAGATAATTCAGTTTCCATATGCTTTCTCTTGGTTCCATCAGAATATGATTGAGTTCTAGAACACTTTCTTGATCTCTAGATTTAGTGTGGTTTTTGGAATCATCTCCTTCCTCCTCATTGTTGGGAACTTCTTCATTTTATTCATTGTGTGGGACTTCTTCGTCCTCCTCTCCTTCTTTTCCCCTCACCTCTTTCTCAAGATTTCCTATCCTTGCATTAGTTTCATTCATGATTGCCAAAAGTTGATCTAACTCGGCTTCGGCATTATCCAGACCTTGTCCAATCTCTTGGCTCCTCCAAGATTAGTTCTTGTCCTAACCATTGCCTTAAGTATAGTTATACCTATATGTTCATCTTAAATTAGATCCTATCATGTTTTACTAAATGCAAAGGAAAAATTTCAAAAGAGAAAATATTCACAAATAAATTTCATTGAGGTTCTCATACACAAATTTTGATAAAATAAAAATGATTTCATTTATTCATAAGGATTTCAATATCCTTTCTTTTACATAGAATGACTATTCAAATAGTCAAGAGGAGAGTATCCTTTAGATTCACTCTCAGATACATATCTCAATGGGGTATATCCCTCAGATTTTTGCTCCTCTCATTTGCTCTTCTTTATCACAAAAAAGATAGTATCCTTTAGACTTATCTTCTCATACATAAATTCAAGGAACATATCCCTTCGATTCATTACTAGAGGCTATAACAGTTACTTCAGCCATAGGAACTACTCAAGGATTCCTAAATATCAACACTAGAATGACACTACATTCCAAGGGCATATCCTTGGAAAGTGACAATGAGTCCAATCTGGCTAGAGAGACAAATGGTAAGTTGTTAAAATTGACTTCATCTCTCATCCTTCTTTTCTCTTGACTAATTGTCTTAGTATCACTTAGCCAGATGGCGTTGTCATAGTTGGTTTCCTTAATAGAATGAACAATGGCTTATTTTTCCTTCTTGGCCCATAGGTAGTGCTCATTTCCGATCATTGAATTTTTTCCAGTTAACCTGAGATGCACCATCTTAGCACAAGAATTTTCCAAACATTAGAATCATAATGTTGGAAGGGAAAAAATAACGAGCACATAGGTTCCAAATTTGAACTTGGCAGCTCTGATACCACGTGTAATATGCCTATTGTTCTACATAATAACTTTCCTAGGTTTTAACCTCAAGTAAATAGTTTAAGCATCTATCCATCAAGAGCAATAATTTTTTTTCTTCAAAACTGTAAATATGGCATGCAAATTTGAAATAATATATTTTGCAAACATTTACATTGCATTAAATCAAATTATTACATCTTTCTGAAGTAATTATTACATAGTACATGATAACATGATATCATTTCACTTTTACAATTCCTTCCATCATAATGGATACAAATTTCATAAACAAGGCTCCGTGGAGCTTACTAACAAAACAAGAATGAATAGTCTTGGAAAATACTCCATTCAAATCTTGGTCACCTACTGATGAGGAGAAGAATCACTCAAACACTTTTTCGCCAACCTTGGACTAATTGCAGTCCCCCACACAACTATCAACTGATAGATGGCCCTACCCTTCGATGAAGAGATTGGTTTGGTAACCTCATAATAAATATTGACCTTTTCTGAGATTGGTGTTGTGTCCTACATATCTAGATATGTCACTCAGTGGCTACAACCTACATATATGACATTCCTCAACCTAGTATGTAAATCTAGATCACAGTGAACTGACAACGTAAACAGTGGCCCAACTTACACTACTTTGGCCAAAGTATTCATCACCTAGTACTTTGAGTGGATGTCAATTACTTCATCCAACTTCCTAGATCGATTTGTATTGACCATTCATAATCTATGCATAGGCTATCCCCTTCATTGGATTATCCTAACCCCAGGAATAATCTATTACCTACATGTTTAACTATCTCATCTACTAAGTAAAACATAGTACTCTAAGACTCAACTAGTTTAAACAATTAACTATGAAAGCTATATACGCAATATAGTATTTATTCCCTCAATATCCACCTATTCCTTAATATGGAATATGTACAAACACTTCAATCAAAATAGATCTTAACACAAAGTGCATCAAAAAATATTTTCCTTTCTATCAAGATTAAAATAATATTTTCCTATAAATAGATGATATAATCCTCTAATCCAAACAATCAATGAAACACAATAATTTCAAACATTAAAGAATAAGAGAGTAGAAATAAGCATGCCTATTTATGCAATGCTCCAATTGATCAAACTGGATTCCTATCTCAGCCTTCCCTCAATTTAGTATGTAATTCCCCAAATAAACCTTCTCACAACTCTCAAATCTCAATCAACTAAAAAATTCAGATTACTATCACTCGAAAAATCACAAAATGAATGCAAAAAAATGTGTCCCTATTGAGGTTGAGAGAACCTCTATTTATACACTAGAATCAACAACTAAGGGCTAGAAACAAGGCATTAAAAATGACACTTCTCAGCTCAAGAGGTTCCACTTAGAAATCAAAAGAAAAAGTGGCAACTAAATTCATTGCACAACAAACACATATGCAGCCAAAGTGAATGAGGCGATGCTAAAATAGACAGTAAGAATGATGATCATAAATGCAATGAAATTGCCTCCTATAGGTTGACTTACTTGGCTTAGCTACGTGCTTGACTATTTCTACATTTTTTAAAATGCTTCATATTCTAGAAATTCATATTGAGAAATACTTCTATTTGATTCATGCCTTTATTAGTTAGCACCACATTATATAATTCATGCCATATTACATGGGTCGATGTTTACCCAGTTTGACTTGGTCGAAACTTTTTCTATGCATGATCACTTACTATTATTTTGTTTTGAAAAATTCTTGGCAACCAAGTTTACATGTTAGAAAGCATTGATAACTAAGCACTTATACATGGAGCTGTGAATATTTCACATTATAGAACTTTAAATGTTTAAAGCATCACTTGATAATATATACACACTGTTTACATAGCGCTAAACCCTAAGTTGTTACTATGTTGTGCACATTACTTAGCATAGACTATACTTTAAATGCTATGCGCTAGTTAAGTAATCCAGCGTTATCATTATCAAATATACACAATGATTATATATATAATATATATGTTTATATGTGTATATATATATATATATATATATATATATATATATAAATTTATATATATATCTTGATTCACAAGTTTATATAACACATTATTCTATAATCAAGTACACATTCACATATTAATGTAAGCATGTGTATATATGTATATATATATTAACATACTAGTATGGACATATCCTTTTCATCAATACATACTCATAGGTTAATATATATATATGTATATTCTTATATACTATATATATACATATATATCACACCTTATACCTAATCACATATATTCATAGTCATATCAACCACCATATATACATGGTATATATATGTATATGTCTAGTTGTCCGAATGACACTCCCATGCATATGGGTAATCCATATATGTCTATCTAAGTATTCTTATGCATGTATTTACTCATGTGTATGAGTTTTCCATTGACACATGCATATACACATATATATGCATATTATGCACATATATTCCATCGATCAAATATGAACACAAAAAGGAGAACTCACATATATCAAAGAGATTCAATACTTAGACTCTTAAGCAAGAACATTCACAATTATAAACACAAGCAAGACTAAAGATAACTCACTATTCCTCATCTATTTTCCCAACTCGACCAAACTAGTAGTGTGTGTGTGTGAAAGATCAATTTAGGTCTTTTATGAAAGCTTACCAGACCAATTAATTCTCCCTGAGTGATACTTCCCCTCTTGTTAGGAGGCTTGATACTTTTCTAGCATCCAAATTTACACTTTTCAATAGTACTTAGCTGAAAAATATATATTCAATTGCATCATATAATTTCACATTTAGAATAATTTCATAACATAAAATTGAATTAACATTTATTCTTCATATTTCCAAAACACATAAAGCATAAATACATTCATTTCAATCATTTTCACCTAATTAGGTAAAAGTAAATAAGTAGTATCACAATGGGGTGTAACACGAACTTCAAGATTTAAGAAAATATTCTAGAGATTAGTTGTACATGTGTTGCAAGATGGTGTGCCCCTTGGTCTTCCTTGTGCAGTGTGATGCTTAGGTTCATGACATGGCTTAACCACCTCATGTAGATCTTGTATAAATTTGACAGTTGTATCAAGCATTAATAGGTTGATCTTTTGTTGCAACAACAACCACCAAAGTAAAATTTGGTATAAGAGCTGAGGTCACAGGTTCGAACCCCTCACTTGTGCTGGGGGGAATTGTTGCAAGATGTTGTGTCCCTTGGTCTTCCTTGTGCAACACCGTGCTTGGGTTCATGACATGGCTTAACTGCCTCTTGTGGATCTTGTATAAATCTGGAGGTTGTATCAGGCATTAATAGGTCGATATTTTGGTGCAATGACAACCACCAATGCAATAGTATGGTGCTATATATACTTTTGAAATGAGATAATTTGGTACAAGTAGTGCAAAAGTCAATATTTCTTTTAAGACTGGTAAATTAGAAAAGACTGAAGAATCGGATCAAGAGGATCTTGATGATGTTGAAGCAAACTTTGTGAGGAAAATTAAAAAGGCTACTATAAATAGAGAGGTAGGTTTCCTTTCAAATATTTTAGTTGTGGTAAGATTGGTCATTATGCTTCAAGATGTCCAAATAAAGCTTTAAATGACAAGAATAAAGAAAACAAAGCTAAAAAAATTAAGAAAAGTCATTATGTCAGAGAAGATGCTAGTATATCTGATGATGAATCTGATTATGTGGATGATGAGGATAGTGAATGCTTGTTCATGGCTATTAAATATGGAACTAATTATGCTAATTCTGAGAGATGTGTGAAGGAAAATGCTCCTTAAGTAGGTAATAACATTGAAGGAACTATGGTGACTAATTTTTATGCTAGAGAGGAGAAGAACTGCTAGATTATAAATAGTGGATGCTCAAATCATATGATTGGTGACAAAATTAAGTTTTTTAAACTTAAGAAATATGAAGGAGGTCTAGTAAAGTTTGGTGATGATACATCTGCTAAGATATTTGGAAAAGGTTCAATTAGTTTTGATGGAAAATATAATACAAATGGTGTTCTTTATGTTAAAGGTTTGAGACATAACCTTTTGAGTGTTGGACAAATGTGTAGCAAAGGATATAATCTTATGTTTCAGGATGATGGATGTGAGATCAAAGAAGGCTCTAGAACTGTGGTTGTTGCTAGAAGAAAGACAAATGGAAATGTTTATTAGGTTAAAGGTGCTGCTGGTTATTACTTTATGACTTAGATTAATGAAAGTTGGTTATGAAATATAAGGATGTGTCACATTAATTTTGATAACTTACTGAGGATCAACTTAGTTCAAGCTGTGAGAGATCTGTGAAAGATTACAAAGCCTATTAATGTTGTCTACAAGGAATGTCAAATTGGGAAGCAAGAAAGAAGAAGTTTTAAAGTAAAAAAAGAATCTACTATTGGATTGTTGGAGTTGGTGGATAAAGACCTTTGTGGTCCTACCAAAGTAAGAAGTTTTCAAGGTGACAAGTATTTCATGCTATTGATTGATGATTATTATAGAATAACATGGGTTACTTTTCTCAAAGAAAAATTAGAAGCTCTAGATAAGTTTAAAGTATTCAAAGTCATGGTTGAGAATGAAATGGATATGGAAATCAAATTTTTGAGGTTTGACAGAGGTGGAGAGTTTACATCCAATGAGTTGAATTTTTTTTGTGAGAATCAATGGATCAAAAGGGATTTATTTGCCCCTAGGATTCCTCAATAGAATGGAGTGGTTGAAAGATAGAATAGGACTGTTTAGGAAGATGCAAGAACAATGATGAAAGAGGCAAACCTACTAGAAGTATACTGGAGAGAAGAAATTCATACTATTGTCTACATTATTAATATAGTTCAAGCAAGAGAAAATAGTGCAAAGACTCCTTATGAGTTGTGGTATGGAAGTGTAATTAGGGTTCAAATATTAAGGTTAATGCAATAAATCATATAAATCAAACCTTAATAAATAATGAAGCACAAATGAGCATAAAGACATAAAGCATAAAACAATATTACCAAATCTTCATGCCACCATTGATTCACCTCCATTGCACTTCTTTATTTTGCTTGAATGTGATAATTTCCCTCAGATTTGAGTGTGCAATAATAAGCCTATGACAAGTGACTAGAAAAATATTGAAGATTATTCTCTCACACTAGCAACATATACTTGCAAAATATGCGTAGATAATGAAATGACAAGGGTAAGGTATTTTATAGAGAAGACAAATTTGAATGAATAGTTGAGATTGGATGCCAATAAGATGTCTCAATTAATGGCCTAGATTGAAAGTTGTAGTATGAAATAGGGTTAGGGCTAAATTAGGGAAAATGATAAGGATGAAGGGTTGAGATTGAATTATGAGATAACTCAATCAAGGTATAGGATTAAATTAGATGTCAAGAGATAAGATTTGATGTGGAAGATAAGATTGGCACAAACAAAGAGGTGATAGGAGAAATTAAATAATAAAAATTATTTAATTTAGGTGGCCAATGAATAATTAAATAATAAAGATATTATTTAATTATAGAAGAATGTGACAAAAGGAATCTTTTGAATCAAATAATGATTGAATTCAAAATTCAAGAGAGTGGACCAAATTAAATAAATAAAATTTATTTAATTTAGGAGAGAAGAGGCTAATAAATAATTAAATAATTAAAAATAATTATTTAATTATAGTAGAAAATGGACAAAAATTAAATAAATAAGAATTTATTTAATTTTAGAAAGAAGAGGACTTAATTAATGATGTAATTAAATAAATAAAATTTATTTAATTAATCAAGGAGGAATAAAGATAAAAAATGAATTAATTAAATAATTAAAATTATTTAATTAATAGAAGAATTATGACTTTAGAAAATAATTAAATAATTAAAATTAATTAATTATCAAAGACAAAAGGGGAAATGATGGAGAATTTAGAAATCACAAGCGTGGGACAATTTTTTGTGTCTATAGGAAGGATTGCTATTGTCAAATATTTTAGTGTGTTTGGAAGCAAGTGCTATATTAAAAGAGATGAAGAGAACTTAGGAAAGTTTGATACAAGATCTAAATAATGTATCTTCCTTGGATACTCTACTAGAAGCAAAGCTTTCCGCTGCTATAACAAGAGGCTAATGAATATTATTGAAAGTGCAAATGTAAAAGTAGATGAAGACTTATAGAATAATTTTGTGGTGATAGATAGATATGAATCAAATGAGTCCTCTTGTAGAGAAAATGATAAAGATAAGGTAAGAAGAAATAATTTTAGATTGAAGAGGAAGAAGCTCCAAAAAAGATCCTTAAGACTCCTAAGTACGTGTAGAAGAATTATTCTAAAGATTAGATCACTGGTGACAAAAGCAAGGGTGTGTTAACAAGAATAAAATCTGTTATGGCTGAAGAATAGGTAAATCTATGTTTACTCTCTAATTTTGAACCCAAAATGGTGATTGAAGCATACAAGGATGAGTATTGGATAAAGGCTATGCAAGAAGTACTAATGTAGATTGAGAAGAATCAGACTTGGGAACTAGTCCCAAGACCAATAGATAAGAATGTGATTGGAACCAATTGGGTATTCTAGAGCAAACTAAATGAGAATGGAGAAGTGGTGAGAAACAAGGCAAGGCGTGTGTGCAAGGTCTACTCATAAGTAGAAGGAATAGATTTTGAGGAGACATTTGCTCTGATGGAAAGAATGGAAGCTATCAAGATGTTTTTGGCTTTTGCAACATGTAAAGATTTCAAGGTTTATCAGATGGATATGAAGTCTACTTTCTTGAATGGTGAGCTGGAAGAAGAAGTATGCATTGAGAAACCAAAAGGATTTCAGTTATTAGACAAACCAGATATGGTCTGCAAATTGAAGAAGGAATTATATAGATTGAAGAAATATCCTACAGCTTGGTATGCAAGGTTGGATAAGTGTTGATACAAAAAGGTTTTAGTAAAGGTACTGCAGATAGTAATCTTTATTTCAAAGTTGAAAAAGATCAAATCTTAATTGTGGTTGTGTATTTTGATGATATAATTTTTAGAGGTGAAACATAGAAAAATATGAGTTTTATGTTAATGTGGAATTAATAAAAAAGGGGGTATGATACACCTATTTTCCTTTATTTCATTAGGAAATTAGATCCCCACAAAGAATTGATTAACAACCCTTAGGTGAATCAAGTAAAAGTGAGAATCTTAAGATTTCCTTATGACTGAAGGATAGGGGTCAAGGTCAAACAAAACCTTGGGGAGAAAAACTAAAAATAGAAAATCAACTCCAAAATGTAATTTAACACTTGAAACTTGAAGATTAAACACAATATTTGTAAAACTAAAAAAAAGAATACTGATATGAGAAGGGCATAAACATGTGTACCAATCACCAAAAGTGCTTTGTGGAAGCTAATATGAGACTCATTCTCCCATGGGAAAATAGGCCCAAGTACAATGGTTGCAACAATCTTTCAGGAGCCTTTGATGCAAATCTGAAGCTTTTGATTTATCCAAGTTTCAGTGTTGAAAAGTCAAAAATTTGATCTGTAGGTTAGATTTCATGATTTCACAACTTTGACAACTTTTGCAACTTTGACAACTTTGTAAATCTTGCACTTCAAAAGGTTTTCAAGTCTTCTTCAACCTAAATCTTTAATCACATACATAAGAGAGAAAAATGTTTTTTATGGGTGAATGGGGGTTTTCCTTGGTCAAACCCTGTTTTGGTAATCAAACCTTGAAATGAAATAATGCATGCGCATGAAAGAGGGAATGAAGAATAAATAAAGCTATGTTACCACTCAAAAAACCGTTGGATGAAACCTTGATAATGGAGATCTTAGGAGGTCTACAAACGACATGAGATGGATGATTTGGATGTGGATCTTAACACTTGAATTTGATGCTTTGAATACTTGAATAGATCTTGAAACCTACATCACAATGTTAGCTTCAAAAACATGCATGATGCAAGAAGACTTTGACATGATGAATATATATTGATTGCTACAATAAATCTCTAATATATTTGGTCTTGAATGCCTTTGAATTCTCTTGAAATGCTCTTGTGAATCTTAAAAAATTCTAGGTGAAACTTAGTGAAATAACCTTGTATTTATAGGTATGTATCCTTAATTTCTCGAAATTCAAATATCACAAACCAACATTAAATTATGGATTTGAAAACATTAAAATACTATCAAAAAAATAATTTAAATTTAGGTCCAAAGTTCTAGGGAGGATCCATTTGCCCATGGGCGAATGGGTCCCGGATTAATAACTTTTAGTTGGAGTTAATATATATTGCCTACCCCATGGGTGGGGGTTATGAAAGAAGATGTGAATAACAAGTGCTACCGAATGATTCGTTTTAGCCTTTTCCATCCCATTACACCTCATCAGGCAATGATATCACCACTTTAATTCCTTCCCCGTTTGAGAAAGCCACCCCTCCTATAACTAGAACAGACATTGCTCAAAGTAAAGTGTTATGTTTAGGCATTAATTATTGTTGGGTTTCCCCTTTGGAAAATGTAATTTAATAGGCTTGTAAATGAATAAAAAGGCCAATTAAAGCATAATTAAGCTCAATTTAATTAAGAGGGCCCAAATAAGTGTGTAAATATAAAAATTTAACAACACTAAATTAAGGCATTATTAAGTCCAATTTAACTAAGGAGGGCCTAAAAAAGTGAGAAAATGTAAAGGGTTACATTTTTCTACACTACAGGAGGCAATGAAGCTATGCACAAGAAATTTGTAGAAGAGATGCAAAAAGAGTTTGAGATGTCTATGTTTGGGGAGATGAATTTCTTCCTTGGGCTACAAATCAATCAGACAAAGAAAGGTATATTTGTTGTGCCCTTTGCACACACGCTCCGTTCGGAATGAGGACCCTCTCTTTCCTTTTTGGCTTGTCGGGTCCTCTTTTGCGTCGTCTCATTTTGTGTGCCCCTTTTTTTTTGTCTCCCTAATGGTCAAGACGTTCTCAAAATTCTCATTTAGGGTTGACCAATTTTTTCCCCTTTGGAAATTACTAAGTCTTAAACCCTTTCAGGTTTTCTCTATCAGTTTTCCTTTCTAGCATCCTTGGCACCTTTCAGGTCCAAACCCTCGGGTTTCCCCTCTCGGGTTTCCCTTTGCGAGCTTCCTTTTTGGCTTCGCTATTGCTGACAATCGGCGTTCACTTTGCCATTTGGTTTTTACTTAGCAGATTGTCTGGCGGCTATCTTGAGACGTCTTCTTGGCCCTTGGACCTTGGTTCTCCCGGTGCTATCTCAAAATTTGAACTCACCCACCCTCTGGTCGCCATACAATCATTCATTGCGAGGGTATTTATTTATGTTCTGGGGGGTTATTTAAGAAATTTTGACCTGTCATTTTCAAATGTCAAAAAGAGATAGAAAACACAGTGTGCCTCCAACAACTCTTGTATCCGCGCCTAGATCTCAGCTTCGCCGTTCTTTGAGGATTGAACAACTTGCTTCTCTGGAACCGTAAGGTAGGATCACCATTTGAATGTCCCTTTCCTTTTCTAGGCTTCATGAAGTTAAAAATGAATTAATAAAACAAAAAAAAACTATAAGTCTGGTAGGGGAGAGTGTCTCCTTGAAAACCCACAAGTTAAAAATCATAAAACACCCCAGAGATCATCAAAATCCAACTTCGGAGTGATGTTGTCCTGTTGCTATTCTTCGGGATGGGCGAGCGCACCTTTTGGGCCTGAGCCTCTCTCTGGCTGCGGTTTTCACTTAACCAAAAAAATTGATTCCACTATGAAGTTCATTTCAGACTCTGACCTCCGGATTTTTGTCCCTGAAATTCCTTGACCATTTCACCATTTCTCAATGGCGGCCTCCGAATGACCTTCCGGATCTCGAACCCTGACCCTCCGAAATCTGTCAGAAATTTACAACAAAATCAAAACCTCGGAGTAGTCCCCAGACTGCAGCTCTCAGACTTCTGTCCTCGAGCCACTTTCTCCATTTTGCCATTTCATACGACTACCGCAGGACATCTTCTCGACCCTCGGACCCCGGTTCATCTTTTGCTCCGCACGATTTTAACAAGGAAAATTGAAATGACCAAACCTCACCCAGACTCCGGCCTTTGGATATCCGTCCTCGGAACTCCGTCTTTGCTTCCGCCATTTCGAACAACTAAACTTGTTGAACTTTGCGGACACTAGGCCCCGAACCTCCAACCGCCTCTAGAGTTTTTAACGAACTGCTAAGCCTGCCTCAGATTTAATCTTCCAAACTTCCGTCTTCGGACTTTCGTTTTCTTTTTGCTATTTTTCACGACTATTCTATTGCAGCTTCTTGGCTTCTACGAACCGAACTTCGGAGCCCGCCTCCCGGGATGTGGTTTGTCCTGTGCTATTCCAAACAACTGACCCTAGATGACTTTCCTATGGCTAAGACCTGAATGACAAAATGATGGCTCAAACAACCTCCAAATTGAAAATGGACTTTGACCCACTTGCTAAAAGTCAACTTTCTTTCACAACATCCCTGTGTTGAGCCAATCTAGGATCACGAAAAGTCATTGGGAGCACCTTGCCTTGTTTTCCCTTCGAAATAACATTCTGCCAGGGGAAACCCAACCCCTGAGGCCTCGATCACCCGTTTGCCTTCCAATATTATTATCAAGTGTTAGGATTTTTCTTAAGTGACAATTGTGGATCTAACCTTGATTTGCAGGGATTTGTTCAAGGCTGCTTACTCATGTTTAATTTTCCTAACTCCCATCTTTCTGTGTAGGATTTATGGAATCTGGTGCAGAAGCTTCCGGGGCAGCCAAGGAAAAAGGAAAAAGAACCGCTAAGGCCGCCAAAGGAAAAGAGGACAAAGATGAGATGAAATATCATTTCCAGGGGGTGCCTTTGCATTCCAAAATAACAACTAGTTGGAAAGACATCATAGATACCAATATCAGACATGTCGATATTGATGATTTTACATGAAGAGTTAGAATAGACCCAAAGACTAACAACATAAAACTAATTAGAAGCAACAGACTCACCAAGGCTGCAGGTTTCCCACCCACCTTAATTTCCCCTGAGCTAGTAATGGCATGCCAGGAGGCATACTAGCATGAAACAAGGAACATCATGGAAAGGGATAGCAATATCCTGGCCGATATGTCTACTCTTGGGATAACAAGAACCTTTCACATCCCTGTCTTCGAGAGCATGGAGACCCAACTATTCAGGAGTGCAAGGCGTTATGGGATGGGGATCCATTGAAGTGAAAAAAGATGATCAACTAGTATTGATTGAAGGAAAGATGAGACAATGCCGCTAAAGTTCCTCAAGAGATCTATCGCAACAAATTCTTTGAGGACTATTAGGATCTGGTTACCCTACTGAGTAGAGTAATGGGCCTTCCTACTATGGCCTTCTTCTAGGAGTGGATGTTGTACTTCGTTGAACAAATTCTCTGTGGGGATGACACTGTATTCTATTGGGGGGAGATAATTAGCAATTGCTTCCATGAGCAGTTTTCCAATGTGAAGAAGACATCCAAGTTCTATATGACATCCTACCTAGTGTATTCACTTTCTGACTGAAGATACTTTAGTGGATTGTCTATGATGCCTAATGAGGTGCCAGGGAGAGAGCTGAAACTGTATGACAAGTACCCTCAACTGTAGTACAAGAATTTCAAGAGGGAATATTGTAGGGTTAACAATGCTTTTATTGTATACATCATCCAGCTGCTTGGAGGTGATTTTGAGAGAAGAGTCTCTCATAGTGCTAGGGACCTTCTCAAGCACTACACCTTCCTTTTCATCCAGCTTCCCAAGTTCACCTACATTCGTGCCTAGGGTTTCTCCGAAAAGCCGAAACAAGCTGCCCCGGTATCCTAATGACCGGATTATACTATTAGAATTATCTTGGCAACTGCAACACATACACAACATACTAAGTAGAAAGCATCTAGTGGGACCACCCTATCCCCTTACACTTGGGCAGGGAATGTATGAGCTTCATACCTCCTAATACGCGGGCAATTCAGAAAAAGAACTGGATGAGTACCGCTTTTGGCCACATACAGCTCAGCCACGGATGGACCCATATGGCCTCATCAGGAAAGAACTTGGACCAGAGTATGCCCACCTCCACCATGTCGAGGATTTTTGGGCTAATTGCAAAGATGACCTTGAAGTACTGGTACGATATTATATGCATATGACCGCCTACTTCATAAGGAGGGTGAACTAGTGTCCAATTTCAGATCAACTTGAAGAAGAGGAGAGCACAGTGATTGACCCAAGATACAGTGCTATAGAAAAATTTTCATTGCCTTCAATTGATTGGAACGAGCAAGAAGTTGATGACCTCAACATTCTTACCAAGCCTGTTGAGGCTCGAACGAAGGCATGGATCAATGGGCAGGTCACTCATTTGAAGAAACAGGGAGTTGCCTTGACATTAAAGGGACTCGAAAGTGAACCCAACGGTTCTAGTGGAGGGGTAACCGCTACTACAACTGGAGAAACATCCAAGTCTCCCCCATCTGTTCGGTCCAAGAAGAGAAAGGAGGTTGACGAGCAACAACCTAACCCAAAGGTGTACGCCAGAAAGGCCTCAAAAAGTGAGCCTCCTAAGAAGCATAGAAGAATGGGAAACATTATTGAGATGCCGGTAATACCTAAAGATCCACTCCATGAGGGAACAAAGATAGAGGCTGACCCACCAAGATCCCTACCTATCTCATCTATTGCTGCAACCACTACTCCTATTGCTACCATCCCACCCATTTCACATGCAATAGTTGCTTCTTCTCCGCCTGTAGTGGACATTGCTGTCCACCTCGCTTCCATTTCTCCAATCGCATAGGTCATATCGGTGGATTTTTCCTCTGCCACTACCTCGCCAATCTCATCATCCTCCATGTCTCCTTCCTTCCCGGCCTCTGCCTCTACTGCTGCAATGCCTACGTTAGCTCTCCTAGAGTTCTTTGTGAAGTATATGCAAAATGTACCATCTTAAATTTTGGGAATGCTTACAAATCCAATAGTGCAAGCTACAATCGCCCAAGAAATGATTAACAACTTGGCTCTCCCTCCTCCTACAGAGCCGCCCAGAATGGAGGCCACAAAGAAAATCTCTAACAAGCTAGAATGACAACAACTGGAGGCAGTGAAGAGATTGGAAGATGAGGAATTTGAGTAACATGAGCACCCAATATATGAACACTAGGTGATTGATGAGGTGGCTTATGAATCTTATAGCAAAGGTAGCGAGGGTCTAGGCACATACATAATCCAAGAAACAACTGATCCAGACCTTGGTGCCGAATGGGCCAAGCAACTAAAAGAGATAGAAGACAAAGAGGCTAAAGGACAACCTATAGCTGAAGAGAAGGTTGCTGCTCTGGTGACTGAGGGTAGTGAGTCCCCTATCGAAAGAAATGATCAAACACCCAAGCACGATGAAGAGGCATCCTTCCACAAAGAGGAACAAGAAGATAAGCTTGAAGAGCATGGGAATGACTCAGATGAAGAAGAGAAGGATGCTAAAAGGGAGGACCATCCTGATGGGAACCTACTCACCAAATCTCCTATCAAACGCATAACGCTCGTGCAAGATTCTGACGAGGAGAAGGAAGATATAATTATTGAGCAGGAGGCTCTCAATGACAAAGCCATTGCACTTAGGGTGGAAGATAGCGATGATTGACATGAATGACCCAAGGAAGGGCCCCCAATGTCCGACTAGCTAGAGAGACAGCTTGAAAAGAAGACTCTCGCACAAAAAGATTTGAAAGCAAGACTTGAGGCAATATTGGTTAGAGCTCAGATAGGTACCAAGAAAGAGAAGAAGGCTAGAATCAGATCAAAGATAACAATGGATGCCTCTAGATACAGGGCTATGCAAATAGCTACGCCAGTGGTGGGAGAATAAGGAGTAAGCTACAATGTCTCCACCATTGACTTGGGAGTGACCACCAGGGAACAAAAGGTTAACCACCTTTAGGAATCAATCACCACAGTGGTGCACCTTATCTAGAAGGATAAGGTTTCAAAGGAAGAGCTCAAGGCACAGGTGGCTGATTTGACGACCTACATTCAACAATGGCCATCTCTGGATGAATAACCTACCACATCATCCGCCCTACCGTAGTTTCTATCCTAGGAATAGATTGACAAGCTAGAAAGAAGGAGGAACTTGGATAAAACTATGGAAAACTGGTTCCGGCAGGTCTTGGACATTGGGAATACAAGCATCAATTTGGCTATCCAGATAGCAAACAAGTTCCTAGAGGTACAAATGTCTCTTGAAGGCATGAGGCGAATCTGCAAAGAGTTCCCAAAGAAGTATAAGGTTGCCTACCTGAAAATTGAGGCTATCCTTGCACTACCACGTGAGGTTTGGAAAAAGGACCTTGCCTTCAAGGATGATGACCATTGGTTAATGGATGTGTTGAAGTGGAACTTTGATCATCGAAAAGGGAGGTTGGAACAAATCCTAGAATGAGTAATTCCAAATATTGAATGGGCCAAGGAGGCCAGAGGAGGTTGTGTTAGATACCTCAAGTTGATGAAAAGGTACGAGAAGCATGCTATCAAGGTCAATCCAGAGAGCATAAATCCTCACTTCCAAAATAGAATGGAAGATGGGATGTCAGCAAAAGTTACCACAGATTTTATGAGCTTCGCTGCTCGAGCTTTCACTTGGGCTTTTACCTAGTCTAAGATTTTCAAGAACCACACTACCAAGTACGATGAAGATTGGGACAAGCTTGCCAACAATTCCAAGGAATGGAACTATGAGGTGCTGATGTGCAACATCATCGAGGTCGACAAGTTTCGGTCGGTAGTTATGAAATTCATTGAGTATGCAGCTTTGAAGAAGCAGGAAGGCAACCCTATTGTTAATGAAGAATCCCTAAAGGAGTAGCTATGGAAAAGAGCAATCAGAAAAAAGACAAAACGCTACAGTGCCACCACTAAAAGACAAAATAGGGAAAAGACAAATGTTGTTTTTTAATTGTAAAGTATTTGGGAGTAGGTGAAACCCTGCTGTAAAGTGAATCTTGGCCACACAATAGAATTGAATCTTGGCCTCTCATTTTGCTTTTTGAAAACTATAAATAGGGATCTCCTCCTCTCATTTAAAGAGAGTTGAGTTGTTGTAAAGGCATGCTGCAAAAATTGCAATAGAATACATTGAATTTGGTGCATTTCTGGGTTTCTCCCCATGTTTCATGATTCTTCTCTATTTAAGTTAAGATTCTAGTTTGGTTTACTTTGCTGTTTTAGTTTCAGTTTAGCTATCCTTGGTAGATTTAGTAATGTTGTCTTTGGTTGTGAAGATTCCTACTGTGTGTATGCTTTCCTTGTCCATACTTTTGGTCATTTGCGGCTAGTAGATGAATTTGCAAAGTTAGTCTAGACTCTGATTTTATAGCTACATTTTAAAATTTATCTTTATTCACATTTATTTGGCGAATGAATGATGAAATATTTTCAGTCCTTAGAAGATAGCATAGATTTCATGGCATTGTGACATTTCTAATTAAGTGAAATTCTATTTTAAGGAAACTATCCATAGCAGAAACCTCTATTATCACTATTCATCAGTAGTTGTAGGTCCAAGAATTTTTTCTCTCCCTTGCCCTTTTTCCTTTTTTTTAAGAAATAACCTATGCTAAGGTTCATTGCACATTGTAAAGCCAAATTTGATGATAAAATGGAGTTCAAGGCTACTGTTTGGACCTTTAGCAATAGTGAAATAATTTCCCACCTGAAGAACTCTATTCATGAGCTAATTCTCATCCAGCTTTATCCATGTAAGACTGCCTTGTGATTCAAATAAATCACAACATAAATCAACTGATCTATCCCAAGCACCATCATGACCTGACATCCGAGAGACCTTGGGATCATGCGATGCAATTTGACTGTGGAAGATTGTTTTTGAATAGAGGTAATGCACTTGTGCATTGCTTGTGTTGAGAAGTGCATAAAAACACCTATAATAGAACTGGCACTGGAAGGAGGGAAATTTGGAGACAAAGCTAGATTGAATCGGGTCTTTCTCCCTTGAGATATTTCATCGAGTCTTGAGGTCTACACCGAACAAAGGGGAATTTCAAGAATTACAACCCCCTATCTGAGCTAAAAGAGCTAAACGAAGGGAACCATCCATCTCCAATTCACTAGACCAGCTCATTTCTCTTTCACCTCTGTCTTCTCCATTATTGTTGGCAGCTTTTTCCTCCACTCATTTGCTTCAAACAACCTTCCAGGCTACCACTTCATCTCGGCTGAACACTGCCTTTTAGCCAAACCCTGTTTCAAATTTGGGTGTTGTCTCGTTGACCGTCACTGTCCCCTTATAGCCATTAGTCCACATAGCAAGCTACCTCCATCGCCTCCTCTCATGGCATGGCTTGGAAATAACCCATCCCCTTTGGCCTTCAATTTCTATCATGATATGCCAAAGAACCCTGAAAGCTTCTACACGAAATTCAATGCTCGGGACTCGAAGAGAATAGCAGAGGAACATGTAAGGATCTTTGAGATTTCTTTGAAGACTATGCAAATTATATATGAAGATGTGGCTTGCAGGATCTTTTCCTACTCTCTCAGAGAGAAGACATTCTACTGGTACGTCAACTTGCTCGCCAGAATGATCAATACTTGGACTCTTCTAAAGGAGGATTTCCTGCAGAAGTTCAAGACCCCAGTTAGCCCTGCAGATTCATACAGACATTTCATGTCGCTTCAAAGGGAGATTAATGAACCAATCAAATCTTTTAATGATCAATTCCACAGAGCATACACTCAGCTACAAGCCTCGTATGTTTTCAACGATGTTGCTATTTTGCTTATTTATTATGCAGTGTTGGACAACCTCACTTCAGCTCTAGTGAAGAGGATGCGACCACCACTTGCTAGGTTGGTGGATGTGTACGTAGAGGCCATTATTGCTAGCACAAATTTGGGACAAAACAGTTTTGGTCCACTACCTTCTCTAGGGAAAATTGCACATTTGGCATAGATTCATGGGCTTACTCAAGCCTTACAACATTAGACACCCCTACTGAATCCGGTATCGCAACTGCCCATTGTCCCGCACCCTGGGCAACCGATGAATCAAGCACCTCTGGTCCCCCACTAATTGCTACCTTAGCAACAACATACCCATTCACATCCATCCCATATATTGATGTACCTCCAAGCATCTTAATTTCCACCCTCTCATCAAAATCAACCAGTTGCACAACCCATGTTCCTCCAAAATTCAGTGCCGCAATCGAACAATACCGAAAAGGACAGGATTGACGAGCTCACAAAGATGATCAAGAAGATGTCTATGGAAATGATGCACTTAAGGAATCAGAACAACTAGCTACAAGCATCACAAAAAAGAATCCAAGCTAACCTTAATCATGTCAACCAAGATCATTGTGAAATTTGGGACAGTTGGGATGTCAGCAAATCATCTGGGCATAATTTTGATAGAAATCAAAATCCATGTCAGAAATATTGACAGAAGGCCTTTCCAAAGGAAAAATCGGACGTGGAACACAAGACCCAACAATGGTGGTGTCCCCACACCCCTTGGTCAGCCCACCAGAAATGAGAACACTACGAGAAAAGTTTACTTGGCTAAGGCCGTCTTATCCGGTTGGTGTCGCATAGACAAAACAAGTAGGCACTCTGAATTGGATTGCGTAGAATTCCAGACTACTGCTAACATCTTCTAGGTGGAGGTCCAAAATGTTGTGGACAGCTTGGGATACAGAGGCATCGTCCTGTCCAACCCTTATGACTCTATAGTGCTAGTAGTGAATCAGGCTCCTTTTCCAAAAGTGGAATGCAACACGCCGAAGCAAGAGGGCCCCACTACAAACAACAACGACAAGGCGGAAGAGGTAAGTTTCGAAATCCCTTTGGCTCAACTTTTCAATTTAGTAGATAATGGTCCTAAAGAGGATGAAGAAGAGCTTAGGGAGGATGAAGTCCACATGTTTCATTAGAGAACTACCCCTTATGACCTAAGAAATAGGAAGGCCAATGGCCATGCTAGAGGTCCTTTTATGACCTCCACTCCGCCTAATAATTTCAGCACTCCCCCTGACCTGAAGGCAAGCAATAATTTGAGATTTTCCCATGTACTCACATAGTACTTCAACAAGAACAAATAGAAAAACCATAACCAAAACCAGTGTACCAGCTCTTCCCAAAATATTTCCTATAATCAGGAGGTTGAGCAGATGGGGGAGTATATTGCTAAAGAATTTAAAAGGGTCAAGCTAAGTGTGTTTGCCTTTGAGCTTCTCAAGGTACCTGACCTAAGGGATTCCTTTTTTAGAATGATAAATGAGACCCCATCAGTTAGATTCGCTCTAGAAATTCCCACCAAGAGAGTCTCCTTCGAAGACTCGCAAAGTGAGCCTGTCATCCGACAGGTCTTCAACACAAAGGCTAATCCCCCTATAAATTAGAAAGTATGCAAGAAATCCTCCAAGCAGATGGATTAGACACAAACCCAAAGTAAGGTCCATGACAAAGATAAAGGTCAAGTCGCTCAGGTGGATGTTTCAGGAGTACTCTTTTAGGGCAGATTCGAAACTCCCCCTTTCCTGACCACCATCTGCGTGTTTGGGAAGAACCTCCACATTCGCCTACTATATTTAGGAGCCTTTGCTAATATCATGCCCCTAAGTGTATGCAATACACTCAAAATAACACCAACCTCCTCTTGGCATAAGGTAACATAGCTTGACAAAATTGAGATCAACATAGTGGGAGAAATTAATAGAATACCTATGCGAATTGCTGTTGATCCCTGAATCCAACAGACCATAGATATTCAAGTGGCTGATATCCTAGATACGTATCGTATAATCCTAGGAAGGGATTTTAAAAGGGCGTTGAATGGATACGCTGTGACTGACTCCTTCACATGTGGTTTCCATGGAAAGGAATGCCGAATAAGATTCAGATTGATCGGGAGCCACGTATGAAATTCATGATTAGAGAATACAACAACATGAATGAGGTGTTGTTTGTTGAAACAGATTTGGAGAAATATTCCTTAGTATCATACCTGAATGAGAAGGAATACCTTGAAGAAGAGGGAACAAGTGAGGCCTTCCTTGTATTATGCAGCCCAACTGCTAACTTGGCTAGTTGATCTTAGAGCACTGAAGTGCTGATAGAATGAACTGATGAAGAATCAAGAGAGGATGATAATCTTGGATTGCTGGATGGTTTTCATGACTTCATGGAAAAGTGTGCACAATACCATCTCAGTCTGGGAGATAGAATAAATTTTTAGGAGCTTCTACTGCCTAGTTGGTGCAGGGTGCATAATGTTGCACATTCAGAATTTGAATGTTGTTTATGCCAGACAACAGTTGAACACATTAAAAGAAAAATCACTCCAAAGGTGGAAACTGGATCAACACAGTTGGAACAGATGCCTCCAGCTCCTACATCTCCTTAGAGGATTTCTACAATTAGGCCTTCATCGAAGTCGGAGGCTGGGCCAGTTGGGGTTGCATTCATGGACCCTCCTAGATTCTGGAAGTTGTGCTTTGATGGATCCAAATCTAAGCATGGGGCTGGAGCTGACTTTGAGTTAATCAGTTCTGGAGGTAAGTCCTACTTTACTTCCCATAGACTTCAGTTCTATTGCACTAACAATGTGGCAGAATATGAGGCCTTAGTCTTGGGCCTCCTGATGTCACTAAGAAAAGGTGTCAAAATGCTCCAAGTGTTCAACGATTCGGAGTTGGTCATTAAGCAGGTCAGGAAGCTTTATTCCTGTTATGATCAAAGACTCACCAACTATAGGCATTGGGTATGGGACCTACTAGAGGGATTGGATGCATTCAATATCCAATTGATCCCGCATTCTCAAAACCGTACTACTAATGCTTTGGCACATGCCACAAGCACCCTACAACCACTATCCCTATCGGGCCTCAAAAGATTGGCTATGGAACTTACCTCTGCTCCATCTATACCTAACAATGTAGGCAACTTCTAGGTATTCAATGATGAAAAACACATCCTAGATTTTATCACCAGTTTTGATGTGTTCGCCACTCAGATAATAGACAATGTTGAGACTCAAGAGGCTGACCTGGATATAGAAGGGGTAATCAATCTGAAGACCAATACCATCCCTAGGGGGATGGTCCAACTTGAACATATCTTTGAATTGGATGAGATCAGAGATCAAGACCAATAGGATAAGGACACCATCAATGGCTAGTGTGACACCTACAACATCAGAACGATTGGGAATGCAAAGATCATATTTGTTGGAAAGGTGTGGATGTCACAAGAAAAGGGGGATATAGTGGATGCTTTGTGAAGGTACCATGATGTCATCACTTGGAGCTATGAGGATATCAAAACATATTATACATCAATTATCACCCATACCATCTCTCTCAGGCCAGATGCGAAGCCATTTCGACAGTGACAGTGCCTTGTCAACGCCTTGTTGGAACCAATAATATATAAGGAGGTATAGAAATTGTTGTCTGCAAGGATTATCTTCCTAGTGAGGCACTCCACGTAGGTGGCCAACCTAGTCTCAGTAAGAAATAAGAATGGGGAGATCAGATTGTGCATCAACTTCTGCAACTTGAACAAAGCCTCAGAGAAAGACAACTATCCTGTGCCTTCGTTGGATGAAGTGCTGTAGATAGTTCTCAGATGATGTCCTTCCTAGATGGGTACTCTGGATATAACCAAGTTATGGTACAGTACGAAGATTGACACAAAATGATGTTCACAACCAAATGGGGAACATTCGCTTATAGATGAATGCCATTCAGACTAATCAAAGCTGGTGCTACCTTCTAGCGCGCCATGGATATCACATTTAAGGACCTGATTAAAAAATGCATAATCATCTACATTGATGATTTAACGATATTCTCAAAGCAGTTGGGTACCCATGTCGCCGACCTATGTAAATTCTTTCAGAGATGCCGTGAATTCAGGGGTTTCCCTTAATCCTAAAAAGTGTATTTTTGGTGTTGAAGCTGCTTAGAGATGTCCTTTTGGAGAGGGGAATTTCTATTGATTCTGAGTGTATCCAATCAATCATGAAGATCCAGTTGCCTGGCAGCAAGAAGGAATTAAAATATTTTTTTGGAAAGATTAACTTTGTCTACAAGTTCATCACGCGCTTTGCTGAAATAGTTAAACCACTCAATGCCATGCTAAAACAAGACGCCAAGGTCCAGTGGACCCCGAAAGAAAAACAAGATTTTGAGGAAATTAAGAAAGCAATCACTGACGCACCTGTTTTGGTCAGCCCTAATTATTTGAAGCCTTTCTACATATATTCATTTGCTTCAGACCATTCGTGCACCAACATCTTAATGCAGAAAGATGATGAGGGAAGTGAGCATCCGATCGCCTTCATGAGCGCCCCTCTGAAAGATGCTGAGCTATGCTATCACAAATTTGAAAAGAAAGCTTACACACTTGTTAAAGGGGTAAAAAATTTTAAGCATTACATCCTGCACAACAAAGTGTTTTCCATAGTCCCTAACCCAAAAGTGAAAATGTTGCTTATGAAAAATGAGTTGGAAGAATGAAGAGCTAGATGGATTACACTGTTATAGGAATATGACATGGAGATCCAACCAATGAGGTTGGTGAGAGGACAAGCGCTAACCCATACAATTTTGAGGTGGCCATTGACATAGGTCCTGAGCTCACGGTGCAACAATATCAGCTGGAGGATATCTCTCCGGGAGAATGGTACGAAGACATCGAGTATTATTTGATGAACCGCAAATGTCCACCCCATTTGTAGGGGATTCAAAGGCGAGCCCTCAGGTTGAAAATAATTAGTTACATGTTACAAGGTGCCATACTATACAAAAGGAACCATGAAGGTATTTACCTAAGATGTCTCAGTAAGGAAGAAGCTGAACGGGTCCACCGAGAATTCCATGATAAGTTTGGAATTAGTCACGGTTCTGGTTTGTCAACTATGCATTAGATATTGATAAATGGGTACTATTGGCCCATGGTTTTCAAGGACATTCACAACCATGTCCATACTTTCCATGTATGCCATACCATGACCACCTGGGAGAAGAATGCTGTTGTCCCACTGTAGCCTGTTTTGGAGGTAAGGCCGTTCACACAATGGGGTCTCAACTTCATCGGTCCGGTAAGCCCTCCATCATCTGCAAGACATAGGTACATTTTGACCTCTTCTGATTATTGTACTAGGTGGACAAAAAAAATTGTTTGTAGGCAATGCTCAACTGAAGTAGTTACTAATTTTCTAGAAGGTTTCATTTTAAATTGCTTTGGTTGTCCTTATGCATTGGTATGTGATAATGGTCCTGCATTTGCTTTGTTGAAATTCATGGGCTGGGTATTTGATTATGGCATCACCCTTAAGTTTTCCGCCAATTACTATCCTCAAGGCAATGGTCTTGCTAAGTCAACCAACAAGAACTTGATCACCGTGATCAAGAAGTTATTGGATAGGAATCCTAAAGAATGGCATACCCAACTCTATTTTTCCCTTTGGGAAGATCACACTCGTGATAAGGCTGCCCTTGGGGATTCCATGTACCATCTAGTTTATGGCTTGGATCCTGTCTTTCCCATAAATTTGAAGATCCCTACCCTCCAGTTCATCAACAATTTTTATGAAGGAGGACACCGCAGAGAAGCTTGCCTCGTCGAGCTGCTACACCTAGAAGAAGTATGAGACCGTGCGATAGAAAATTTTTCCAAACATCAAGGCGTGGTCAAAAGGTGGTTTGACCGCCGAGCAAAAATTAAGGCCTTCCACATTTTTGATCTAGTCCTATATTGGGACAAGGCCCACAAAAAGAAAGGGGGACATGACAAATTTGACAAGCTTTGGCTTGGCCCCTTTCAGATTGCTGAAGTCCTTGGAGATAATGCCTTTTGTATCAAGACCTTAGCTAGTGAGGATGTCCCATTGCTTGTCAACTAGAAGCACCTTAAGCATTACTTCTAGGTCTAAGCTCTCTTAGAGCTATCCATGTAAATACCTATGCATAGGTTAGGATAGATTTCCATTCTTTTCTTTCTTTCTTTGTTCTGTTTGGTGTGTTTCCCGGTTGTTTTTGCTGTTGGTGAGGTTTCCCCTTGTTCTTGCTATGGTGTCCATGCTTGGCTGATGAATGGTTTTCCCTGCTAACCGCTCCTACTTGTTCTCTAGATAAGCCTTCATTCCCTATTGCTATCCTCTGAAAGCCCCTAAGCATTGGTTTTCCCCTTTTGAACTTTGAACTAATCTAGGATGGTGTCCCATTTGAATTTCTTGCATCTGTCATGGAACACACAAAAACACACTTAATGTTTCTAAAGGATCATAGGGTGATTATTGAGAAGGTTGGATGAGTGAAAAATATAAAGTCTGCTCCAGTGACCACTGTGAATTCCAAGCCCATAGTGAGATTCAATGCTTACATAGTTGAGCAAAAGAAAGGAAACAAAAAAGTACTACAAAGAGAATATCAAATGAAAGAATAAGAAAATGTGAAATTAAGCAACCATATGGGTGTGTGGATATCTCTACCGGGGCTATGTATTCCTAGCTAGTAGTAGAGCTATGTTCATGGGGTCACAACGACAACTCAGTTGGGGCTATGGACGCCTAACCGACCATGGAGCAATGTCCAAGTTACTTTTGGGGTTAGGTGAACTATGTAGCTTGTCCTTCCTGATTAGTAGTTGTCCATGTTGTCTCTGAGGAAAGCAAATGAACTCACCATGCACACACCTCCACGATGATTTCACGACGCAATTCAATCTCACCGTACTTAACTTGCTCTTAGTTCAACTTTGGAAATTGGCTTTGGTGTGCAAAACTAGAAATCATGGGTTCAGAATGAATATTTATGTTTAGAATGCCAGGAGTGTTCTCCCAGCAGAGTCTCCATTTGTTGTGCCCTTTGCACACATGCCCCATTCAAAATGGGGACCCTCTCTTTCCTTTTTGGCTTGTTGGGTCCTCTTTAGCATCGCCTCATTTTGTGTGCCCATTTTTTTTTGTTTCCCTGACAGTCAATAGTTTCTCAAAAGTCTCATTTAGGGTTGACCAATTTTTTCCCCTTTGGAAATTAGTAAGTCTTAAACCCTTTCGGGTTTTCCCTAGTAGTTTTCCTTTCTGGCATCCTTGGCACCTTTCGGGTCTAGACCCTCGGGTTTCCCTTTGCAGGCTTCCTTTTCGGCTTTGCCGTTATTGATGACCGATGTTCGAAGTCCTCCCGGACCTCGGAGCCCGGTGTTCACTTTGTCGTTTGGTTTTTACTTGGCAGATTGTCCGACGGCTATCCTGAGACGTCTTCTCGGCCCTCAGACCCTGGTTCTCCTGCCGCCGTCTCAAAATTTGAACTCACCTACCCTTTGGTCACCGTACAATCATTCATTGCAAGGGTATTTATTACCATTCTGGGGGGTTATTTAAGCAATTTCAACCTGTCATTTTCAAATGTCAGGAGGAGATAGAAAACACAGTGCGCCTCCAGCAACTCCTGCCTCCGCACCCAGATCTTAGCTTCACCATTCTTCGAGGATTCAACAACTTGGTTCTCCAGAATCTTGAGGTAGGATCACCATCCGAACGTCCCTTTCCTTTTCTAGGCTTCATGAAGTTAAGTAATAAAATGAAAAAAAACTATAAGTCTGGTAGGGGAGAGTGTCTCCTTGAAAACCCACAAGTTAAAAATCATAAAACATCCCAGAGATCATCAAAATCTAGCTTCAAATTGATGTCGTCCCATCATTGTTCTTCGAGACGGGGGACTGCACCTTTCAGGCCCGAGCCTCTCTCTGGCCGCGGTTTTCACTTAACCAAAAAAATTGATCCCATGATGAAGTTCATTCCGGACTCCGGCCTCAGGATTTCCTTCCCAAAAATTCATTGACCATTTCACTGTTTCTCAACGGCGACCTTTGAACGATCTTCCGGATCTCGGACCCCGACCCTCTAAAATCTGTCAGAAACTTAACAAAAGCTGATCAACTAGTATTGGTTGAAGGAAAGATTGGGGAGTACCGCCAAAGTTCCTTAAGAGCTCTATCGCAACGACTTCTTTCAGGACTATCACAATCTAGTTACCCTACTGAGTAGAGTAATGGGCCTTCTTGTTGCATCCTTCTTCCAGGAGTGGATGCCATACTTCATTGAACAAATTCTCCATGGGGATGACATTGTATTCTATTGGGGGGAGATAATCAACAATTGCTTCCATGAGCAGTTTTCTACTGTGAAGAAGACGTCCAAGTTTTATATGAGATCCTACCTAGTGTATTCACTTGCTGACTAGTGGTACTACAGTGGATTATCTATGATGCCTAATGAGGCACCAGGGAGAGAGTTGAAACCATATGACAAGTACACTCAACTGCAGTACATGAATTTCAAGAGAGATTATTGTAGGGTTAACGACACTTATTTTGCATACATCATCCGACTGTTTGGAGGTGATTTTGAGAGAAGAGTCTCTTGAAGTGCTAGGGCCCTTCTCAAGCACTATGCCTTCCTTTTCATCCAGTTTCCCAAGTTCACCTACATTTGTGCCCAGGGTTTCTCCAAAAGGCCATACAAGTTGCCTCGGTATCCTAATGACCGGATTATACTGTTAGAATTATCTTCGTAGTTGTGACACATACACAATATACTAAGCAACAAGCATCTGTTGGAACCCCCCTATCCCCTTGCACTTGGCCAGGGAATGTATGAGCTTCATACCTCCCAATGCGTGGGAAATTCAGAAAAAGAACTGGCTAAGTACCACTTTCAGCCACATATAACTCAACCACAGATGGACTCATATGGCCTCATCAGGAAAGCACTTAGACTAGAGTATGCCCACCTCCACCATGTCGAGGATTTTTGGGCTAATTGCAAAGATGAACTTGAAGTACGGGTATGACATTATATGCGTATGACCACCTACTTCATAAGGAGGGTGAACCTATGTTCGATTCTAGATCAGCTCGAAGAAGAGGAGAGCACAATGATCGACCCAAGATACAATGCTATCGAAAAAATTCCACTTCCTTCCATTGATTGGAATGAGCAAGAGGTTGATGACCTCAAAATTCTTACCAAGCCCATTGAGGCTCAAATGAAGGCATGGATTAATGGGTAGGTCGCTCATTTGAAGAAACAAGGAGTCATCTTGACATTCAAAGGGGATCGAAAGTGAACCCAACAATTCTAGTGGAGGGGAAACTGCTACTAAAACTAGAGAAATATCCAAGTCTCCCCTATCTGTCTGGTCCAAGAAGAGAAAGGAGGTTGATGAGTAGCAACCTAACCCAAAGGTGTACGCTAGAAAGGCCTCAGAAAGTGAGCCTTTTAAGAAGCACAAAAGAACAAGCAGCGTTACTGAGATGCCGATAATACCTGAAGATCCACTCCATGAGGGAACAAAGATAGAGGTTGACCCACCAAGATCCCTACCTATCTCATTTACTTCTGCAATCACTACTCCTATTGCTTCCATCCCACCCATTTCACATGCAATAGTTGCTTCTTCTTCGCCTGCGGTGGACAGTGCTGTCCACCTCGCTTCCATTTCTCCAATTGCGAAGGTCATATTGGTGGATTCATCCTCCACCACTACCCCGCGAATCTCACCATCCTCCATGTCTCCTTCCTTCTTGGCCTCCGTCTCTACTGCTGCAATGCGTGCCTTAGCTCTCCTAGAGTCCTTTGTCAAGTATATGCAAAACGTACCATCTAAACTTTCGAGAATGTTTGCAAATCCAATAGTGCAAGCTGCAATCGCCCAGGAAATGATTAACACCCCGACTCTCCCTCCTCGTATAGATCCACATAGAATGGAGGCCACAATGCAAATCTTTGATGAGCTAGAACGACAACAACTGGAGGTGGTGAAGAGATTGGAAGATGAGGAATTTGAGTATCATGAGCACCCAATATACGAACACTGGGTGATTAATGAGGTGGCTTATGAATCTTCCAGTGAAGGTAGTGAGGGTGTAGGCACAAACATAATCCAAGAAATAGCTGATCTAGATCTTGACGCCGAATGGGCCAAGCAACTGAAAGACATAGAAGATAAAGAGGCTAAAGGACAACCTACGGCTAAAGAAAAGGTTGCTTCTCTAGAGACTGAGGGTAGTGAGTCCCCTACCGAAAGACATGATCAAACACCCAAGCTTGATGAAGAGACATCCTTCCACGAAGAGAAATAAGAAGATAAGACTGAAGAGCATGGGTATGACTCAGATGAAGAAGAGAAGGATGCTAAAAGGGAGGACCATCCTGATAGGAACCTACCCACCAAATCTCCTATCAAACACATAACACTCATGCAAGATTCTAATGAGGAGAAGGAAGATATAAGAATTGAGGAGGAGGCTCTCAATGATAAAGCCATTGCAGTTAAGGTGGAAGATAGTGATGATCAAAATGAATCACCCAAGGAAGGGCCCCCAATACTTGACTGGCTAGAGAGACAACTTGAAAAGAAGACTCCCGCACAGAAAGATCCAAAAGCAAGACTGGAGGCAATATTGGCTAGAGCTCAGATATGTACCAAGAAAGAGAAGAAGCCTAGAATCAGATCAAAGATAATGATGGATGCCTCTAGATCCAGGGCTGTGCAAATAGGTACGCCAGTGGTGGGAGAACAAGGAGTAAGATACAACGTCTCCACCATTGACTTGGGAGTGGCCACTAGGGAAGAAAAGGTTGACCACCTCTGGGAATCAGTCACCATAGTGGTGCACCTTATCCAACATGGTAAGGTTTCAAAGGAAGAGCTCAAGGCATAGGTGGTTGATCTGATGGCCTACATTCAAAAATGGTCATCTTTAGATGAACAACCTACCACATCATCTATCCTGCCATAATTGTTGTCCCAGAAATAGATCAACAAGCTAGAAAGAAGGAGGAACTTGGATAAGACTATGGAAAATTGGTTCCGACAGGTCTTGGACATTGGGAATACGGGAATCAATTTAGCTATCCGGACAACAAACAAGTTCCTAGAGGTGCAAATGTCTCTTGAAGGCACGAGGAGAATTTGCAAAGAGTTCCCAAAGAAGTATAAGGTTGCCTACCCAAAAATTGAGGCTATCCTCACACTGCCAAGTGAGGTTTGGAAAAAGGACCTTGCCTTCAAGGATGATGACCATTGGTTAATGCATGTGTGGAATTGGGACTTCAATCACCGAAAGGGGAGGCTGGAACTGATCCTAGAATGAGTAATTCTAGATATTGAATGGGCCAAGTAGGCTAAAGGAGGTTGTGTTAGATACCTAAAGTTGATGAAAGGGTACGAGATGCCTATTGCCAAGGTCAATCTGGAGAGCATAAAGCCTCAATTTTGAAATAGAATGGAAGATGGGATGTCAGCCAAAGTTATCAAAAATTTTATGAGCTTCGCTGCCTGGGATTTTGCCCAGTTTGATATTTTCAAGGACCACGCTACCAAGTATGATGAAGACTGGGATAAGCTTATCAACAATTCCAAGGATCAAAACTACCAAGTGCTGAGGTGCGACATCATTGATGTTGACAAGTTTCAGTCGGTAGTTATGAAATTCATTGAGTATGTAGCTTTGAAGAAGTAGGAAGGCAACACCGTTGTTAATGAAGAATCCCTAAAGGAGTAGTTGTGGCAAAGAGCAATCAGCAAAAAGACAAAACGCTACAGTGCCACCACTAAAAGACAAAATAGGGAAAAGACAAATGTTGTTTTTTAATTGTAAAGTATTTGGGGGTAGATGAAACCCTTCTATAAAGTGAATCTTGGCCACATAATATAATTGAATCCTGGCCTCTTATTTTTCTTTTTGAACACTATAGGGATCTCCTCCTCTCATTTAAAGAGAGTTGAGTTGTTGCAACGGCATGCTGCAAAAATTGCAATAGAAATACACCGACTTTGGTGCATTTTTGGGTTTCTCCCCATGTTTCATGATTCTTCTCTATTTAAGTTAAGATTCTAGTTTGGTTTACTTTACTATTTTAGTTTCAGTTTAGCTGTCCTTGGTAGATTTAGTAATGTTGTCTTTGGTTGTGAAGATTCCTGTTGTGTGTATGATTTCCTTGTCCATACTTTTGGTCATTTGCTACTGGTAGATGACTGTGCAAAGTTAGTTTGAACTCAGATTTTATAGCTGCCTTTTAAACTTTATCTTTATTCACATTTATATGGTGAATGAATGATGAAATATCTGCAGTCCTTAGAAGATAGCATAGATTTCATGGCATTGTAACATTTCTGATTAAGTGAAATTCTATTTTAAGGAAACCATCCATAGCAAAAACCTCCATTATCACTATTCATCAGTAGTTGTAGGTCCAAGAACTTTTTCTCTCCCTTTCCCTTTTTCCTTTTTTTTAAAGAAATAACCTATGCTAAAGTTCATTGCACATTGTAAAGCCAAATTCGATGATAAAATGGAGTTCAAGATTGCTGTTTGAACCTGCAGCAATAGTGCAGTAATTTCCCACCTGAAGAACTCTATTCATGAGAGCTAATTCTCATCTAGCTTTATCCACGTAGACCGACTTGTGATTCCAGAAAATCACATCATAAATCAATCAATCTATCCCAAGCACTGTCATGAACTGACATCTGAGAGACCTTGGGATCGTGTTCTACAATTTGACTATGGAAGATTATCTTTCAAGAGAGGTAATGCACTTGCGCATTTACTGTGTTAAGAAGTGCATAAAAAAACCATCAACAATATTCATTTCACAATCAAAGTATGTTAAAGAAATGTTGAAGAAGTTTGGAATGGAAGACTCTAAACTGGTATGTACCCCTATGGTTACTGGTTGCAAGCTTAGTAAGAATGATGAATCCCTTAAGGTTGATTAGAGAAAGTATAGATCAATGATTGAAGGAATGCTATATCTAATTGCTACTAGACTAGATATCATGCATGAAATTTGTTTTGTGGCTAGATTTGAAGATCCTAAAGAGTCACATGTTGCAGTAGTGAAGAGGATATTCAGATACTTGAAGGGAACTCTGAAACATGGTTTTTGGTATCTAAAGGATACTAATTTTTCCCTGAGTGCTTATACAACTGATGATTGGGCAGGTTGTGTGGATGATAGGAAAAGTATAAGTCATGGTGCATTCTTTCTTGGATGTATATTGGTGTCTTGGTTAAGCAAGAAGCAATATTTAGTATCTTTATCTACTACAGAGGCATAATACATTGCAACAACATCTTGTTGCACATAGGTGTAGTGGATGAGGAAAAACTTGAAAGATATTAGAGTGGTATACACTGAGCCAATTTCTATATTTTGTGATAATACAATTGCTATTAATATTTCAAAGAATTCGGTGATGCACTCAAGGACAAAACATATCTCAATCTAGTATCATGTTTTGAGAGAGAAGGTTGGAGAGAATGAAGTGAATGCTGAGTATGTGCCTACAAAGGATCAAGTTGCTCATATATTCACTAAGGCTCTTTCTAAGGATACTCTTGAGTATCTTTGGGAGAATTTAAGAGTCATTTATGCTATTTCTTTGAATAAAATGCATAAGGATATGCATCAGTCCAGTGGATTTCAAGATTCATTCTTTATTCTAGACTGATGTTGGAAGCTACCTCTTAGGGGGAGTAGGTGCTGGTTATGTTGGTTATTATAGTCAAGACGAGTAATTTTTGATGTAGGTTGGTGTTTTCCTTTGTCATATGTGCCAAAGGATGTGTGTAGTGGTTGATAGTTGCAACAATTTGTTGTGTTCTCATAAGGGGGAGTATGTAGACCAGTAAAGAGAGAAAATGTGTATGTTTAATGTCAAAGGGAGAAAGAGATGCAATATGTGTTATCCTTTTCCATTGATGCCAAAGGGGGGGAGGAATACATGTGAAAATTGTTTAGAAATAGGGAGAGAATAGTGTAGCTGAGAGAGTAATGCGAGAAAAAAAGAGAGAGTTGGTATGGAGCAGTATGTTGGTGATCAAAGCTATTTGCTGTTGTTGATGGTTTTTCACATAATGTGTTTCCATCAATGACAAAGGGGGAGATTTTTGCAAGTATTAATAGTTGGTGTTGTGATTGATGTCAAAAAGCTTGGAAGAGATTATTGTAGGCTTATGTTTGTGTTGTCATTAATGTCAACCGGTGATGCTTTGATTAGTCACATTATGTTGTCATTAGTAAGTGTTATTGGTGTCAACCTCTAGTGTTGCTTTGAGAAGCTTCTATTTGTGGATTTTGTTGGTTTGGTAATGATGAGGAAGTGTTGAAGATGATGAGTATGTGTCTCTACTGCTCGGTTTCCAAGGGATTTTGAGAAAAAATGAATAAAAGAGGAAACACCATGTTGAAGAGGTGCTCTGGTGTATAGAGTAATGTTCTAGTTTTGGCTCTAAATTTCTTCATGGTTTAAGATCTACTTATGTGGTTTAGATATGTTGGTTAGAGGTATTTAGAGGTTCCATATTTAGAATTTATTGGTTTGGATTGTTGTACAAATAGAGTTGTGTTCACTAGTGTGTGAGCTATGTGTTTTGAGTGGTGTCAGGGAGAAATGATTTTACTCCGGATTTCTCTGTAGTTTGGTTTTTGGTCTTGCAATTTTGGAATTGTGTTGATCATGATCATATATACCTACAAACAAAGTTGTTCATGGTTTGGTGCTTTGGAAGTTGGTTTCTTGAATAACATAGTATGGAAGGCTGTTTGAGTGTATTGGGTGTGTAAATTCTTCAAGTGAAAGTTTTTGCAAAGGAATTTGTTGGATTTCAAGGTGTTTATGGAATATTCTAGATCATGTTTAAGTGTGGTTTTTGGTCTACAAGTCATCTTTGGATTTGAGGAAGTGTGTACTTAAATGTTAATGGTGTTAACACAGGTTTAGTCGACCTTGGGTATTTGCACTAATTATGGATTTTTTTTGGTGATTGTGAAAGTGTGGCGTGGTGTATATGTATGATTTGGGTGGAGTTAAGAAGTGATGTGGTCCTCTTTCTTTCCTTTCCACTATGAGAATTCTTACTGCTGGCCTAATTTAAATTTACATGGTTGAGGTGCATAGCTGACCTTGGAGAATTTTTTCAAGGTTGAAGAAGGTATAAATAAGTGATGAGTTGATGGAGAATTTAGTAGTGAAGCGTGTGATGCAAATTGTAGAGTTATGAAGTGTAAATTTGAGAGATGTAGTGTGAACTTCAATGAGTTAGACTACTAGAATTAGTGAGAAAAAGGTGTCTACAATCTTTAGGAAGGCTACATATATGTTGGTGATGTTATGGTGGATTTTTTTGTTGCATTGAGATGGATTTCTCATTGTAACATTCTTCTTTCTTCTTTTCTATAATCTGGTAGTAAGCCTTTAACAGTGAGCCTTTCTTTCTTTTGGGCAGTGGCCCCTCTGATACTAAGCCTTTTGTATTTTGTGTTGAAATTACTTTATATTGTGAGCTAATCCTCACCGTGGTTTTTCCCTTCTTGGGTTTTCCAAATAAATTTGGTGTTCTATTGTGCAAGGTGTTGATGTGTTTTAGTTTATGTTATTTTCTCTTATGCTAAATCATTCTAATAGATTAAGGGTTAACTAAGATGTTGTGAATCTGAATATTTATGAGGATTTTGGATTTTTTAATGTACAACTAATTCACCGCCCTCTTAGTTGTCTTGTGTGTATTCAATAATTGGTGCATCTTTCTAGGTGAGCTAATCAAGACACATTCTTGGTCTTGGATTGATTAAAGATACCTCTTAAGGGGAGTAGGTAGTGGTGTATCTAGTTGGTGCAATCAGGGGGAGCATATCTTGTGCTCCTAAGGGGGAGAGAGTAGTGGAGGGAGAGAAAAAGATAAAGAGTAGTGGGGAAAGTGAGAGAGTTGCTTGCAGGTGTTTCCTAAAGTGAAGTATGCAAGTGTTGCCCTTTTCCATTGATGTCAAAGGGGGAGAAAGTGATGTTTGAAAAACACAGGGAGAGAAAAGAAGTCTGAAATGTAAGAAATGTCCAAGTAAGGGGCAATGTTGCCTAATGCAGGGTTTCTTTTATTGTTGATGGTTTTTCAGAGTTGGTGTTGCCATCAATGACAAAGGGGGAGATCGTTGGATATTGCTGCAGTATGTTGTCATTAGTGTTTTCATTGATTTCAACCTATATCAACCTATAGTGTGGTCATATTGGGAACATAGTTGTGGTGTTGGGAAGGTGTTGCTGATGCAACCAGTTCACTTAGTTTCCAAGTGCTTTTAAGAAAATTTGAATAGAAAGTGTACACGATGACAGAGTTGTGTTTTGTATTGTGCTCCACATTTCTTTATGGTTGAAGATGTGCTTGTGTGGTTTGGATGAGATTATTAGAGGTGTTTAGAGGTGTTATATACATAGTTTTAGGTTTTGGATCATGCGACAATGGAAGATGTGTCTAAAAATGTGTTGCCTATGAAGAATATTGTATGGGATAAATTGAATTGCTTTGCATTTCTCCGTGTTGAGGTTTATTGTCTTGTGGATTTGGGAATGTTCTTATATTGATTTCATCTACCTTCCCCTGGAGTGTTTTGTGTTCAGGTGTTCACAAGGTTGGTTAGTGATTTTTTATGTCTATGGTAGTGTGGTTGGTTGCACAAGATGATAGTATTCTTAGTTTTAGGTGGTTGCGGGAATGTTGTTGAATATTCTGATGATGTTGGAATATTTTAGGATTTTGTGTGATGTTTCTACATGGTCTACAAGATGTTTCCAGACCTATTGAAGTGTGAATTGATTGTTTGATAGTGTTAGTGTAAGTTTGGCCAACCTAGAGTACTAGCGCTAATTACAAAGATAGTTTGTTGTTTATGGGAGAGTGGTGTAGCATGTTAGTGTAGATTTGGGTCCCAATTAACCCTTAGTTTGGTTCAACTTCACTTCTTTCCACCATGGAAGTGTTTGGTACTGACTTATTTGGTGGTTGCACATTTGAGGTGCATACATTTCATTGAAGTTGACTTGGAGAATTTTTTTATGGTTGCAGAAGGTATATAATCAAGGTTAATTTTTGGAGGTGTGTGTGATGAATAGTGATGTGAAGCATAAAACAAATATAATCAAGTGTTGTGATTTGAGTTCAAGTTTAAATGCCTAAGGCTACCAGAAGTAATGAGTAGAAGGTGTCTACATTTTCAGTGTACCTGAAGTTGGAGGTAGTGAGCCGAAGGTTATAGATGGTGTATGGTTGTTGTAGTGGATCTTCCTATTACTCTAAGGTAGTGAACCTTCTTATAACATTCTTCTTCTATTCTCTTCTATTCCAGATAGCGAGTCCTTTGGGTAGTGATCCATTCTTTTCTTTTGGGCAGTGAGCCTTTTGTAATTGGTGTTGTTATTCATATATATGTGAGTTAATCCTCACTGTGATTTTTCATTGATTAGGGTTTTCCATGTAAATCTAGTGTTCTATGGTGTATGGTTGTGAATGTGTTTGTTTAGATTACATTCATGTTGATGCATAATAAGGTTTTGAAGGTTAATAAGGGTTTGAATGTTTAAATGTACAAATTATTCACACCCTCCTAGTTATCCTATGTGTCTTACAAGTGGCACACCCGACACCAACATCCTAAAAAACTCAGCTAAAATTTATATCATAGGTGCACAATGTCCTCCCAAGTTTATATTTTTTGTCAAAATTTTAGTTATAGTTTTTCAACTTTCAAAATCTTAGATTTTCAATCTAGGGAAAACTGTTTAATAAGGTTACTTGGGGAAACCCAATTCCAATCCATTTCCAAGACCCAAAAGGATCAGATCTAGGTTTGATTGACTCACCATTTATGGTTGAAAGTCAATCTGATTTCCTTGTGAATTTGCATCCTAATGGAATCCTAGAAAAGGTGGAATTAATCCTAAGTTTTGGATATTAATCCCAAGGAATCCCTTTTCTATATCTTATTTTGGTGAACTCAACATTATTACATCATAAACCTTCTAAATTTTGCAACAATTCAACCTAGATCTAGGTATTGATTTGCATTTCTCATTTAGGGTTTAATTGTTGCATTATAAAAATCATAAAAAATACAAAAAAATTACATATCATATTGCATTGTAAATTACAATCGGGTTTGTTTTAGTCATCTTAGATTAGATTTACATTCACATTTCATTCATTGGGTCATTAAAAATCTAAAATTGTTCATTGCATTCAAATTGCATCTTTCATATAGGTCAAAAAAGTGAAAAATTGCATCAAATTATTATTTTTAGAATTTTGCATCTTCAAATTAGTCAAATAGTTCATATTAGATCTAAAAATTATATTCAATATTTCCATTTAGTATTCAAACATTTTAAACATTGTTGCACATTTTTATTTTCAAGTTCACAATTATAAATTCAATAAAATCTAGAAATATATTCATTGTTAGATCTGTCTGCACACAGATCTAAGAACCTTGAACACTAATAAAGATAATCAAACTTTGAATTTTCTACAGCCCTATCTAGGACATAGGTACCTTAGGTGCCTATGTCCTGATAGTCTTGGCTCAAATTTGGCTCAATTTGTTTTTGTGCTCTTAGTCTATTTATCATTGATTTCTGATTTGGGTTGTTCAATTGAAAAAGTAGTGTTACATTTGAAAAGAAAGTGTTGCTTTTCTTATCTCATTGCAAATTTTTGAAAAAATTGTTGCACTTTACTACTACAAACTATTAGATATGTAGGTGCATTGCATGTATTTTCTAAAACATTGCATAATTGGGATAAATTGCATTTCATTTTTGAAAAAAATTGAAAACCCTAGGTTGTTACATTACAATGAAAATTTGAAAAATCATAAAACATAAACAAATTCAATTCAAAAATGAAGTCTACACACTGTCACACAATCCTTTCCTGTAACTTGTGCCTTTGAAACTGAAATTTCAAAAAAGCCCTAATTGGGACATAGATGGCCAAGGCACCTCTATCCTGTTGCAAGAATGAGAAGAATGAAGGTGTTGTCATTGATGTCAGCTAGTCAATTGGTTATCAATTGGTTGCTGTTGTCATTAATATCATGGTTGCAGGTTATTGATTGTATTTGCCAAGGATATTGAGAAAATTGTATTAAAGGAAGATTGTAGGTGTTCAGTGGTTGCTTTGGGTTCTTCTTCAGGTTTTTCTCCTATGTTTGTGTGGTTCAAATATGTTGATCGTGATTGTTGGAAGTTTCTATATCCAAATTTTTGGTTGTTGATTTATTTTACAGTGTGAGTTATGTTCAACAATTGTGAACTATGGTTCTCCAAGGTTTTGGTTGAGGTATAGGAGAAATGTTGCTGGTTTGGATTTCTCTTTGTTAAAGTCTTATGATTTGTGGTTTGAGAGTTCATTTTCTATGATCGTGATGAAGCTAATATTGGTAACTAGAAGGTTCGTGCTTAATTGTTCTATGCGTTTTATGCTGGTTTGGCTGACCTTGTGCTAAACACTATCTTTGGAGCTAATAAAGAGTGTGTTTGGGTTGTTCTAATTCTAATTCCACCCTAGGATTTTTTGGCATTGACCTAATTTGAATTTAATGTTGGATGGCTGACTTTGGATATGTTTCAAATTTGAAGATGGTATAAATACATGACAAGTTAGTGGTGAAGAGGACAAGAGAGCAACAAAGAGAGACAAGTGAAAATAAAAATAGTAGATAGATGCGAGATTGATGCTATTTAGTGAGTGTGTGTGATGAGAGTCTGGTAGATCAGTGTGAAGCCAAAATTTTGAGTTTCTAGATGCAACGAGTAGAAAGTGTACTCTATCATTCATGCATGTCTATGAGTGGTTGAGAAAATTGTGGTGGATTTATCTGTTGCATTGAGATTATAATCTCTCTGTAAAATATGTCTTTTGTCTTCTTTGTATCTCTATAGCATTGAGCTCTTTGAGTTGTTAGCTTTGTTGGACAATGTGTCCTTGTTTTGGTATTGACCCTTATTTCTTAGGCAGTGAGCCTCTTGTAACCAATTTTTATATTCTCTATAGTGTGAGTTAATCCTCACCATGGTTTTTCCCTCATTGGGTTTTCCACGTAAATCTGGTATTTTTGTGTTTGTGTGATGGTTTTCAATTTATGCACTTACACTTAATGTTTAATCATTTAAGAAATTTTAAGGATTAGTTTCGGTAATTGAATTAAAGGTTTAATTCCATGACAAGTGATTCACCCCCTCTCAGTTGTCCTATTCAATATATCCTACCAAATTTTCTTGAAATTTTAGGTGCAAAAACATACCTACTGTTAGATTGCAAATCTAGGGTCTGATTTCTAGAACTATGTGTGTAATAGGTTTTCAAGTTTGTTTTCAGTCCTAGGAAAGCATAGACATAATTTGAATTTGAAATTTAATGATTAAACATGGAGAAAGAAAAATAATCTGATCATGTCAGAAATCTTTCTACAAGTACATTGTATACCTATCAATCCCTTTAGTTGTGATGAATTTGATATGTTAGATGAAGCCCTTGAGGAATTCATCTCACTAAGCTCATCTAATAAGGCTTGCAACATTCCCACACAACAAAGAACAATAAATGCAATCACACCTCAACTTATTATTTACCCACCCAAACAACAACCTTAACCTCAAACTAAATCCATGTTGATCATAGGACCACCTCAAAAAAACCCAAACCACCAGGTGCTATCTTAAACTTCAAAAAACAACTTGCTAGGAATAATATATCACAAAAAAAAGTTATCACATAGTTTCTCATACATATAACACAAGTAATAACAAGCAACCAGGACAAACACAAACCATCCCCTCATCGATACCACTCCCACAACCTGTTTTACCTAGTGCTCCCCATTTACCTCAATATAGTGTAAAGGAGTACAATCTTTTGGAGCAATTTTGTAATACTCTCGCTAAGATTTAAATTGTGGGATCTAATTAAAACATCATAAAATTATCATGGAATGCTACAAAGTTCTTTGAAAAAAGTCATGGTCCCCCATAGTGTGCAACCAACTAATGTAGCAAACTTAATTGATGGTATGAATTTGATCAATGTGGATATTCTCTTTCATCAAAGTGAATTAGCTATTTTGGAAACACAAAAAAAAATGATGCTTTGATGATAATGACTATCATTAATAGGGTTGGGATTAGACATACCCTTATTGATAATGGTTTCAGAATTAAAGTTTATAGTGTGAATGTTTTGGACAAAATTGGAGTGGATAAGACTAATATTCAACTAGATAATTTTTCCATCCATGGTTTTGATAATGTGAGTAAAAACCTTCTTGGTGTGATAAAATTACCTATCAAAGTTGGTAAGGTTGTGTTACAAAATCCCATCCATGTGATGCCCCATGACCTTTCATATGATATTATCTTGGGTAATGAAATCACCCGGATCTCACAAAACACATATGAAAAATAAAGAGGTAATTAAATCTTGTCAAGTCCTTTCTGATTCTCTAGTTCATTCAAGGATGCAAGAGAATAGTATACGAGAATTTATAAGACTTTTACAAGAAACTCAATCTCTCAATCAAGAATCTAAGAACTTATATTTCTGAAAATAAAAGCTTTGATACCATGTTAGAAATCTGAAATAGATTGAATAACCCAAGAAATTTATAAGAGAAAATCAAAGCTACATAAACTAGAAAAGCATAAAGAATGCACACCAGAACTTTGAGAGATTATGCAATGTTAATATGACAAAATTGCATTAAGAGCTTCCAAGATGAAAAAATACAATACAAATATTCATGAATGGATGCAAGAGTATTGCAAGAATGGATGAAAATACAAGCTAGGTAGTGAGTTTATATAGAACTTAGGAGAAGAGGTAGGTGGGAAATCCAACCAATAGGAATCAACCACAAAAAGTGGAGATGGACCACCAAAAGTGGAAAGTGGTTCAACCCTTTAAGGAAGGGGACACCTCATCACTTATCTCCTAGTTATTAAATAATAAACTCACTTTATTATCCTAAGAAATCTTAAGTAAGTGTAGGAAAAACCTAAGACTAAGGGAAAATAAATTAACCCACTAGGAAAATAAAAACCTACACCAACAACACCTACATTCATGGGGGAATATAAGACTATAGAAAATGTGAAGGAAAAAGAGAAAGAAGCTGCAGTGGTATCAAAAAAATATGATATTGAAACATCCAAGACACAAGAGTTCACAACTTCTAGTAGTAAGGAGAACACATATTACACATCTACCTATGATGAAAGTGACTATGAAAAACCACCTTCCTCGAAAGAAATGAAATTTTTTTATGGAAGAGGGTACTAACTCTTGAAATAGTTTGGATATAATGGAAAAGGATGTAGAGTGAAATAACACGACATCCATGTTCCTATAGAAATTAATACACAAGAAACAACAAGAGGTCTTGGCTATTTCCTTTCAAAAGAAACAAAAGCATCAAGAAGACCTTCACTTAATATCAATGTTATCATGCAAGATTCTCCTACGAAAACTTTAACATTGGTGCATCCTAAATTGATAGACACTCATGTGAGAACATGACATTGGATATGTTTCAAAATGATGAGTCCCTAGGGGAATTTTTGGGTATTAATGATACTTCAAATACTCATCATAATCAACGTGTTTCCTATTTCTTGAATACTAAGGGATTCAATGGGAAAGAAAATAAATCATGTGATGAACAAGATGAACCTAAAATAGCTCATGATTTTTTAAATTGTAATGCATTACTTATGGGAAACACCTTGGATATTCCAATAGATCCATCTAATGAAGAGAAAGTGATTCAAATTGGAAAGTGTCTTGATGTGGATGAACAAAAATATTGTAGAGCTTTCTCCCTAAAACTTGAAATCAATACTTTCTTTTAGTTTCTTTGTCTTGATTTAATTCTATGAATTTTGTGGCCCTGTGACCTTTTCTTTCATCTCTGGATTGTTCCTAAAGTAGTATGTAAAATGCATATTTTTCATATTAGGTGTTAAGAGGGTGCCACGTGTCAGTAGGGCACAAATTCAAGTGAGACTGCAACCTTCTCCTCTTGCAAAGGTGGGCAATGGTGCCACGTGGTGGCGACATGGTCTTTGTTAAAAGTATCCATTTTTTTGAATTCTTTTTGAGGTAGAGGGTACCATGTGTTGGCACCAAAATATTCCTAGAGGTAGCTTGAAGGAAAGCTCTAAAAATTCTCATTCGCATGCCACATGTCCCTGATGGGGGATTTTCCTGGGAAGAAAAGCATATAGTGTTAGAAAGTGCCACTTGTTAGCCAAAAAAGGGTCTAGGTATGTCTTGAGCTTGGGAAGGAATTGAGCGAGCACTATTGAAGGAAGTAGTGTGTTAGAGCTAAAGGCTGTAAGCACCATTATTGTTCAAGAATTCACCCACCTAGGTAGTTACAACAACTGCCATAGTTTCCATATCTATGATCATATTTCGATGGTCATGAGGTTTTTAATCAGGCATGGTGCCTAATTATTGTTATGGATTTGTTAGAATGCATTCATTTTAGAGGAATACAAGATCCAAATCAACAAGCTTTGCGTAGGAAACTTATTGAAAGGAATAGGCTGGGAAAATTTGAGTTTTGTTTCAATTGGTTCTCACCAACTAAAACTTAATTGCAATATGGGCTTCTTAGTGATCTCCATCGACTTCTATGTTTTCTCTTGTAGTTTCTCTAACAATGTTTTAATGCCACCATTTGGATTTTTATATTTTGTGATCTGTGCAGTGGGAGAGACATTTTTTCTTATTTCTTCCCTTGTCCTATAAAAGGGAATTTTGAGCCTCTCCCAAGGGATCAATCAGTCGAGAATTCTAGCAGTGATTGTTCACTTTTTTTTTGTAAGGAAACACTTAAGAAATCAATTTCAAGGGAATGTCCATTTGGAACCTAACCTTAGCATTTTGTATCATCTAAATCAATTAATAGAAATAAAAAGCATCAAATTATGCCCAATTTTTTCTTTGAGTTGTATTTCACTTTCTATTGATATTGGTTTTATGCTTTGTGTCATTTGTGTATGAATGTGACCTTGAACAACTAATCATTTAAATTTCAGCTTTTATGGTGTGTGATATAGATTTGCATTTAACTGAACCATGTCATGTACTCTTTCATTACTGCAATAGTTTATGTTGAGTGTCATACTAACATTATGGGTGAATAATCTCTATAAGGATTCAAGACATTAGTAGGATATGGGTGCTCCCACAATAGTGGTTTATAATTTTTGGCCAAACTTGACATTGAATTAATTATTTTTAACTAAATCTTCACTTTCGGGCACCTATAGCTGCTAAATCATGAGGAATTTGAAGATGATGCAAAATAGTGATTTGTGACATTTTGTCAGTAGATTCTAAATATACATTTAAAAAAAAAATTGGAATCAAATTGCATTTATTTTTCCATCTCCTTTGAAAACTAGTTTTTAATAGTAAACACCATTTTTAAAGAGTGATGTTCACTTTAATCAACATAATTTTTTTCCTATGAAGGATAATTTTTTTTTAATTTGAATTTAGATTTGTACCTACGATATCTAGCATGTTCATTTGATTTCCTAGTGTTATTAAATATTTTTTCTTAATTAAGTTTTGAAGTCAAACCAATTACAATTTAGACATAGGCGGACCATATACAACATAATTTTTTTTGCATGAATTGAAATTCAATATTTTTTATTGGATCAAGAACATCAATACCTAGTACAGGCATATTTTTCAAAAAATAATGATAATATACTATTTTCCCACATGTGCAGAACAAAGAGCTTGATTTTTGGTGAAAATCCTACATTCACAATAAATAAAAAATAAATATAATAATCAAATTAAATATATTTAAAATTATACTTTTTCAGAAGCTTATAATAAGGACTACATACTTACACAAAATATTTTTTAAATGAATTCATTTGATTCCCCAAAAGGTAAATGAAAAGTGATTTTTTATCAACATTTTGATAGGTGTAAAGGAGACTTCGTTATAGGTACGGTTTAAAAATAGCGGGGTTCTATCCAAGGGGGTTTTATATAAGGTGGTTTGATCAAAGACTCTTCAATTAGGATCCTTTAAATAAAACTTTTCAAGGCTTAAATCATTATATTTTCTAAAAATATGTGATTTCAACAAAAATCAAGATGTCCCAAAAAGTGTAAACCGCTATTGTGGGATCACCCATATTCTAGGTGTGATATTGAACCTTACTGGGTACTTCCCATAAGAAGATATAAATATTATGCTCTAGGCTTGTTCAAGCCTTAAGCATTTCAGTCTCTTTAAAAAAAATGAAGGGCCCATGGCACTTTGTGTTCATTGCATAAGAGTTGGTACTCTGGTTATCCGAGAGAGAGATTTGAAATGTTGTAAGAGATTTGGTGCATTCCCTAGTTTAGATTTGTTTATGTTTTACTTCTTCCCCTTTTCTCCCCAAAAAAAGAATGAAGATTCATCCTCTAAAATCTCAGAGGTTGTTTATCAGAGCACAATTAGTTCCCTATCTACTAAACTTCTCATCAGGCTGTGCTCGAGAAGCGTAAGATTTTAGGATCAATAGGTTTTTTTTGGAATACTTAGTGGGAAAAAAGTTTCAATTCACCACATCAAGAGAGTGGTGTTGATATCTATAGTTTAGCCTTGAAGAGGCACTCATTTACATTATTGGAGACTTTTCATTCATTGAAAGACTCTACATCAAATTTGGTGACTCAACTATTGTTTAGAGCTCTTGGCTATAAATCAAACGTATGCATTCATGCCCAAAATCCAAACCAAGGGGTCCTTTAGGGGTAATTTTTAGTGAATTGAATTACCATATTTTTCTCCTAGGAGAAGAAATACTACACATTATTTGTCACCCATTAGGAGAAATAAGGATAGAAGCACAAGTCCTTCCCTAAGGGCCTAATCTACACCATTTTTGGGTAGACTATTCCAAACTAAAATACTTTCTTTTCAAATGCAAAGGAACTTATTTCCTATGGCTGCTCAAATACCTAAAAAACATGTAGCCTGGAATAGTGGTAGCCCACTCATTCCTCCTACTCCTAATGTATGGAATCCTATCCTTGCTAATGCCCTTAAAGCACTTCCAAAATTTACCAAAGAGGATTCTAAAACTCTAGAGGAGCATCTTCAAGATGTGGTGGATGTGTGTACTATTCATTATGTGATTGAGCAGAGCATGGATCTAAGGCTACTCGTGACCTCTTTCAAAGTCAAGGCACATGACTGGTATATATCTCTAGCTCATAACTCTATTGGCACTTGGGACCAGCTTGGAGACTAGTTCTTTTAGCGCTTCTCAAAAAAAGGAGATCATCCATCCTTACTACAACAACTAATCAATATCAAAAGGGTTCCACAAGAGGCCATTACAGAATTCAATACAAGGTTCCAAAAGAATTGATAAAGAATTCTCATAGCTACTCAGCCATCGACAAGCATGGAATTTTTCTACTATTCATAATATTTCAACTCTAACATAAAAATCATGATCAAATATCTTGGGGGAAACACTCTTCCAGATGCATATAGTTTGACAACGAGAGCTGAGAACAATTTAATTGATGCTAGGAAGCTCCCACCAAGACCACCTATGTCGATGTTCCTAGAGATATCAATACAACCCACAACAATAGCCACTCCTAGCATGCCTACTCCACCTCCACCTTTAATGTATGTATACCCCACTGCACAAGAAGGAACCTTTAGTTCTTCTTCATTAGCTGTGGAGGTGATCAATATAAATAACTTACTATGGAAATTCTCAAATGAGATTATTAGTATTAAGTGACAACAAGCAATGCCCTTGAAACCCCCTTTTTAAGGCTATCAAGGAGGGAGACCATCATTTTAACACAATTAGTATCTGGGAGGTGTGAGAGGAAACAACTAGTCACAAACCTCAACCTAGATTATTCTAGTTCCCACCTCACTGTAAACCTCAATGCATAATCCCAACACAGACCTGGTTGTGGGATAGAAAAATTTAGTAGATGATACAAATGCTTGGTGTTTCCCCTACAATGATACACACATGCCTCAAAATTGTCCGAGAGGTAATCTTCAACAAAAGTTGGCAGAGTAAAGAAGTCAGGGCATCTCACCAGATGCGAGGGTATATACTTACCATTACCCTAGAGTAGAAAGTGCTATGCTTAATGATCAAATGCAAGGCATTTCACTAGAGCAAGAGGCAAAGATCATCCTAGATTACACACTCTTTTCCTTGATGGAAGGAAAGGACTCATTGTTCGCTAATGAGCCTTAAAAGTCAAAGAATCCACAAGTCCAATTGGATTACAACACCCACTCCAAGCGAATGTTCACCAAAGATCCTATGCATAAAATGTAGCAGATTCATGTACAACACCCTAAAGAAGCTGCGAAGAAGATGGCTAATTTTCCCGTGGTGGTTCAGCCCTTGAAAAAACCAAAGGAAATGATCCCTTTCAAGATAAGGATGCCGCTTCTTGGATCACTCAATATGGTAAAAAAACTAAAGAAGGGTCCTGCCAACATGTCTTAATGGTTCATTTTAGCTATTCCTAAACATAAATAAATGCTGCAGGAGGCTTTGAGAAAAGATAGGCCGACTTTGCAATCAGATCATCTAGCTCCAAAATGCAATCAAGAGAAAGAGAAGAGGCCAGTTGAAGAGTCTTAGGCTCTGCGACCTACAAAATTTGTGAAAACAAAGGAAAAATTGGCCAGAGATGAGGTAAGCAAGTTAAAACCCACCCCTTTCTTCTTAACCCTCATTGTAGGAGATAAGATGCTACACAATTCCATGATTGACTCTAGAGATAACACCATCATCATGCCCAAGTTAGTTGTTGATTCCTTAAAATTAGATTATGAGTCCTTTAACAAAGGAATCATGCACTTGGATGAAAAGAAGGTCCAAGTTGTAGGGATAATCAAAAGCCTCCCCCTGACCCTATATTCTTTCCCCAACATTATAGTCACCTGGGAGGTGGTCGTGGTTGATATTCAACGTATCTTTGGGATGTGTTTATCTAGAGATTTAAATACCAAAATAGGAGGTATTCATCCCTGAATTGGTCCCATCTAATATTGAGGACCAAACATGGTGCTAAGATGAAGATAATCTCAAAACCT